>SNQJ01S0050933.1:68264-85353 GCA_010110895.2 Picea sitchensis
CAGCATTAGGCTATGAAATTATTGCTTCAGTTTACTTAAATAAAACGTTTTTTAAGTTGCTTATAAAATAGAGGAGGCACAAAAATATATTGAACCGTTACAGTGTCACGTAGAAAACGGATCTGAGCCGTTAGATCCCGGGCGGATACCCGACAGTCGTTAGATCTCAGGGAAGGTGTGAGGGATTTAAACCCTTCGACACCAGCAATTCCAGGCATCATCGGGATATCGGACTTCGGCGTTTGTAGAGGCATGAGTCCCATACCCTTTGAAACCGCGAATAGCGATTTCCCAATTCAATCGGGACCGTTGATCGATCAACGGGACACGTGGCAAAGGACCTCGGGACTTCGGGGTTTTCAATACCGTGAACCACTGGTATCGTGGGTTCGCGATCCGCGAAATCCCGATGGCGATGTGGCAGCTCGAGCCCCGAGCGTTAATGGGATACACGTGGCGCCATAGCGTCAGATCAGGATTTCGGCGCTCGGAGGTTTATGGGAGGAGTGAACAACGACACTTAAATCGTCGATTTTCCGACCGGCGGTTTCCCGATTTCCACAAGTATGTGGGTCCAAGCCATTAAACATCGCGAGTAGCGAAATCCCGACGGAAGAAGTTCTGAAGGCCGACGATGGTTATTGTCTCAGTTAGGAATTAATTTGATTATGATTAAAAATGATGTTTAGAAATTTTAGGCTGTTACACCAAGTAATCCACATTTAATAAAATAATCATCCAAAAAAGTGCATTAAGTCCCCCCTTTTCAAATTAAATAAATGTTCAAAGACCTTATAAAATTTTCCAAATTTAGGTATGGGAGTGGTGTCATGGTGCCCTATCGTGTAGGGTAATCCCTAAATCAATGAATGTTTCTCAAGAATACCCTTTCTAGGCCATCTGGTGAGTATGAGGTGGATTGGGGTAGTAGTTTTTGGCATGATGTTCTTGACATATCAAGGGATCATATTGTATTATTTGTGGGTGCTTTTGTGGAGCATGCATTGCATCCCTTCATTTGTAATGCAACATTTTTCAAAGCCCTTTATTTTCCTTTCATTTTGTATGGTCTGAAAATTTACTACTACGTTCAATGGAAAGTAAAAAAGCACAACAATTTCACTTGAATTTAGAACACATTGAGTTCCATGTGCAATGGAAATTATAGGACACCACAATGCATTCCCCCATCAAGAAGGATATTTTTATTTATTTTCTTTCAAAGGTCGTTCATTTTTATGGAGAAGCAATTATTTGCTCTCAAGACCTCACGTCAAGCATATAGAAGGATATATTATGGATTTTTAATTTTATAGTGATAGCTACAACACCTCTGGGCCTTCAACTCCTTCCCATGAAATGTGGTACAAGCCCCTCTTGGGGCCAATGAACCCAAAAACAAAAATATGAGGAAACATATGGGAAGATGTGTGGAAGGTTGTAAGTATGAGTGGGAATGGTACGATGACCCTTCAAGGAGACCCCCCCAATAGGAACCCGTTTCCCAAGGGTGACCCACTTACTAGGAAATCATGTCAACCACCAAGGTGAAATAAGGAAAAAGGTATAGTTTCCAGAAAAAACATTCCATAATCAAGAGAGGACCCTTTGCAACATGCTCAAATGCTTCAAATATTAAGTTTACACTTACCATGAAACCATACTTGTTACCTCATGAAGAAATATATTTTGTCCTTTATAGGCTAGGCTAGTGTGGCACATGTTGTTATACTGATGATGATGAATGGTGATGTGTGGTGGATAGAAGGGGCTCTTTGTACTTAATGTGGACTCAGTTGGTCACTTGGCTCTTGGGACTCCATGTTTACTACCCACGGGCCTGAAGAAACCATCTCCTTGGTTACCCCTAGGTTGTGGGGGGGGTAACAAAACCAAAAATTCTTGATTGGATGGCTAAGGATCACTCTACATCACTAGATCAATGGTTGGTGGTCAATTGAGATTTCTATCCGTCGAAAAAACAAGTTACCTTACCCACATTTATGTCCCATTAGGAATTATTTGATAGAATGGTTTCCATATATCCAATGGTATTTGGATTTAGAGAATCGATGAACCTAATCAGATCAGTACCTGAAACTACATGACAGATAATGTCACTTCCATCACCCATTGATCATGCGAACGGGTGGGCTACTCAACAATTCTACAACAAGGATTAAATAAGAACATGTATCCCTCAAATTGACGGTCCTTGTCCACTTGGGGTTTTCCTCCATCAGAAGACTCCTACTCCAAGTAATCACTAAACTTCTCAATCATCCTTCTTTGATGAGGCTCCCCATATAGATCCAATGGTCCTAAATATACCAGTTTCCATACCGATAGTGTAGCATCCCCAAAACCCTGTTGGGCAATGCCACAAAAATTATGAACTTTGATACTAATTTAATTAACAAAAATTCTATGCAATTTCACACATTAATGTAGTACAATAAGAACTATATATATATAAGAAAAACCATGAAGGAAAATGCATAAATATTATCAAAAAACATAAATTAGCATACAATAGACACTTATCTTTGGTAAAAATAACACCAACTACATGCAAACCTTCCACATTCATCCCATCCTTAGACTTCATTTCTCATAACTTTCAGTAGTGGGTTACCCCAAGCTAGGGATAAAACTCCACCTGGGAAAAAGAAATCCTAACTAGGCTAAGGTCACATAGACAACATAAAAATTAGACTTAGGTTCCAACTCAAACTATCAACCTACAATCCCTTATTCCCCACATGCATGTCCCACCCAGGAAGTGTGCCCCTTCTCTACTCAATAGTTCTTGAGCTGCCCACTTCCTTTCTGGGGTTTCAACAATAGGTGAGATAGGAAGTATCAAATCCCTATAGTTTCAACTTGGAACATTGGGAAATCAATTCTCAGTATTTCGATCATCTAGAGAGAATTCTCACCGGCCTGAAAACCCACTTATCAATGTCCTACAGGCCTAAAAAACCACCTCTTCAGTCCAGTTCCAAATATTTCCTTGGTACATGTAACGGAAACATGAAGTACGATTGGTCCGAGAGAGTGATGGTAAGAACGATAATGGAATTATGGCCAAAAGAAATAAATCCCCCCAGTTATATTTGCATGTTCCCAACTTGACACTTGTCATGCTGGGAACTATCTTTGGTCTACATGGGATACGTTTCCAAATTTAAAACTTAGGATGTATTTTATATCCATAGTTTATACTTCATATTTTTTATGAATATTAATAAAATATTTCTTTGGGATTAAAACCCTTAGCTTATCCCCTTTTCCCCTAGAATATTAGCCCCCCCTTTCCCATTCTAGTGGAGTTTATCCCCCCATAACCTTTTACCTGGTTGGTTTGTAGCATTGATGTGTTTTCATTAAAAAAATGAGTGTGATTACATTTTACAAATGTAAGCTCACTATCCTTTTAGTTTGTGGCTCTCCAACCTGATAACTACAAAGGCACTATGTCCTCGTAATACATACATACAAAGGCACTCTAGCCCCAAGGTATCCTAGCTCACCTTATTATATGTAAAATTACATTTATATTCACAATTGGGGTTCATCCTAGGGGTATTACATTCCCCTCCCCCTTATTCATGCACTTTCCTCAGTGCATTATATACACATTTACAATAAAAAACTTCAAAAGTATTAAAACATATGAAAGTATTTTTCCTGCATATTATCCTCATGCTCCCAAGTTGCATCCTCAGGACCATACTAGGTCCATTGAACCATTTCTATCCCTATGGATTGATTATGAAGTTGCTTGATCTTCCATTCCAATATACAAATGGTTGCACTTGAAAGTATCCTTCTTTCTCCACCTGAATCACCTTCCAATCAATGGCATGATTGGAATTAGGTACACAATTCTTAAGCAACGATACATGGAATACATTATGAATACACATTGATGTGGGTAAGGAAAGCATGTATGCGACAGGACTAATCCTCACTAGGATTTTAAATGGCACACAATAATGTTCTTCCAACTTTGAACAATTTCCCAACTTCAAGGAACTTCTCTTAGCCTTTACTTTTAAGAACACATGGTCGCCCACTTTAAGCTCTTTGTGAGTTCTTATTTTACCAACATAAATATTCAGGATATCCCGGGTAGCCTTTAAAATCTATTTTTTTTTCACCATCTACTCTTCCATTTCCATGACTAATTCCGGTCTAGCCACTGCTTTGTCAGCTGGGTTTTCCCAACTCACTGGTGCATTTCACTTTATTCCATAAAGTTCCTCAAATGGTCTCATCTTTAGAGATAATTGATACCCATTGTTGTAAGTAAACTCCACCCAATTCAAATAATCCTCCCATTTTGATGGTTTATCCATCACATACATCCTTATCATGTCTTCTATCACCTGATTTACCCTTTCTATTTTCCCATCTAATTGTGGATGATAGGTTGTGCTAAAATTCATATTTGTTCCAAATCCCTTGAATAATCCCTTCCAAAATTTGATGTAAATTTGGGATCTCTATCAGATATAATTGTCTTAGGAACACCATGTAGCCTAGCAATCTCTCTCACATAAATATCGTCAATGTTAGATATATTGTGATTGATCTTTACTGTAATAAAATGGGAAGATTTAGTAAGCTTATCCACCACCACCATGATGGAATCATGATGCTTTTTTGTTCTTGGAAGCTTGGTGATGGAATCTATTGTTACAAATTCCTATTTCCACTTAGGAATGGGAAATGGATGTAGAAAACCAACTGGGTGTCTATGCTCAACCATAACCTTTTGACATTCCAAACACCTGGCAATAAAATCAACAATTTCTTTCTTCATGCCTGGCCAATAATATTGGCTCTTGACGGCTACAATAGTTTTTGGGTAACCTGGGTGCCCAACATAAGAAAAATTATGAATTTCTTTCATTATCTTATTTTTCAATTCCTGAGAATTTGGAGCATAAATTCTACCCCTGTACATGAGAATTTATCATTTTCCAGTTTATAGTCTTCAATTTTCTGTTGTAAATTACCTTGCTAAAAATTTTCCTATATTTCCATGTATCGGTGATATGATTTTGTAGCCTCTAGAATTTGGTCTTTCAAATCTCTTTGATATATGCTAATGGTTGTAGCATTAATCTCATGCACCCTTCTTTTGAGTGCATAAACCACATTTTTCTCTTTACCTTTGTATCCTTTATATCGAAGTCATATTCACTAAGGAATTCCAACCATATTATTTTCCTTGCATTTAAATTTGGATGTCCAAATAAATATTTCAAGCCAATATGGTCTGTCCTCAACTCAAATATTTTCCCCATGAGGTAGTCCCTCCACATCCTCAAGGTGTGCACTATGGCTTCCAGTTCCAAATCATGAGTAACATGGTGCCTTTCATGTTCCTTTAATTTCCTTGATTCATATCATACCACATTCCCATTCTAAATAGGGACCCTACCAAGCCCTTCTTTACATGCATTAGTTCATTTTACAAAATATTCATTAAGATCAACAATACTCAAAATTGGTGCACTAGTCAACAAATATTTCATGTGTTGGAAGTTGTTTTTACAATCAACAGTCCATTTCAAATCTCACACCTTTATTTTGCAAAGATGTGATTGTGTGTGTAATATTAGAGAAGCCTTCAATAAACCTTCTATAATATCCTGCAAGTCACATTAGATATATCACCTCTGAGACATTCCTTGGTGTTAGCATCCTCCAGTGTCCATTATATGTTATGGATCCATTGTTATCCCCTCTTCTTAAATGATATGGCCCAAATAATGAGTTTTCTTTTGGTAGAATGAGCACTTTCTCAATTTGGCATACAATTGATTCTCTCTCAATACCTGTAGCACCATCCTCAAGCATTTCTCATGCTCTTCTTCATATTTTGAGTAAATACGTATGTCATCCAAAAATACAATGACAAACGTATTCAAGTATTCTCTGAAAATACCATTCATTACACACATGAATACAAATGGTGCATTTTATAACCCAAATGGCACCACCATGAACTCATAGTGCCCATACCTTGTTTTGAAGGAAGTCTTTCTAATGTCTTCTTATTTAATTCTGACCTAATGGTAGCATGACTTGAGATACAATATTGGAGAATATCTTATCATCTTTCAACTGATCAAAGAGGTTGTCTATCCTTGGAAAATGATACTTGTTCTTCACAATTACCTTGTTCAATTACCGGAAGTCAATGAAAATCCTCAAGGTACCATCCTTATTTTTCACAAACATCATTGGGGGACACCAAGATGATACACTTAGGCGTATATACCCATTATTCAAAAGATCCTCAATTTTCATTTGCAATTCCTTCAACTTTGGTTTACTCATCCTATAATGAGTCTTGGATACTGGAGATGTTCTAGGCATCAAATTTATGGAGAAATAAATATCTCTCTTGGGTGGCAACCCCAATATTTCTTTACAGACATCTTCATACTCCTTTAGGTCTACATAATATTCAATACTTGGAACCCTATCTTTGGGTGTCTTTTCTATATACGCTGTAAATATTTGACACCCTTTCCTGAAACTTTTCTTCAATTGCAAGGATGGAACTTCTCTGATGGTTAGTTCCCTGGGAATTCCCTGAACTATCCTTAATTTCCCTTCCTCATCCAAGAAGGTAAGTACCTTATTATAACAATCTAGGAAAACATTATTTTGGTCCAACCAATCCATACCGATTAGGTAGTCATATGAACCTAAAGGTATGATGTGCAAATCTTACTTAATGCTCAGTCAATTCAGGTCCATTGGAAATGCCTTAATCATCTCATTAATTTTTCTTTTAGCTCTTGTATCTAGTTGCACCAACCAAGATTTTCCAACCTTGCTTCCTGGAAATTGAAATATTTTCACCATCTTAGGATATAGATAACTATGACTAGCTCCTGAATCAATTAAAATAACAATGGATCGGTTGTTGATCTTACCTTCCACTTCAATCATATGTGATTGAAACTGATTTTTCTTGTTATCTAGGGCTATGTAGATACTAGGTACATTTTTTACCATGTTCTCCATTGTATCAATGTATTGTACATTATGAAAAGTCCTCACTTTTTCACCTCTATGAGGGAAATCTCTGTACATATGATCTCCCCCAAAACCCCAAAATTGAATAAGTGGTTGCATTGGTATTTTCCCCATTGTCTTGTTCATTATGGGTTCTTTAAGAGTTGGTTGTCCCTGAGTATTGTTTTTGGATAATGGTGGGTTGTTCCCCTTCTTCCTTTTCTCCATATTTCTCCTCTTCTTGTCTTACCAAGATTTTTGGAAAGTTGGTCTTCCTCTATGTTGATCAGAAAGGAATTTATCCCTCATATATTCATCTAGTGTCTTGGGGTCATCACACTGTATCTTATTAATGATAAATGATGGAATCCCACTCAAGTACTTCTGAATCTTAACCTATTCATCCTTGATGAAAGAAACATATTTCAATAGTTCTAAGGATCTCTTTCCATGATCATCTATGGTCATAATCCCAAGATTGAGTTCAAAGAACTCCATTTTCTTATCATAGTATCGTTTAAGTATTTATTTTGAAAATGCCTTTTAAATTATGTCCAAGTAACATTATTCTCATTGATGTGTTGCACTTGCAAAAACTAGTCCCACAACATTGATGTTTTTCCTTTGAGATAGTAAATGGCTTTATTTTATTCATTTCTCCCTGTAGCACATCCACCCCATACCTCCTCTTATGCTTCCTAATAGGGGATGGGCTTGAACTACTATGTTCTCTCTTAGATGAATTCCTTGGATAGTGATGGTGATGCCTGCCAACACTTCTTTTTCTTCTTCTCTCATCATGAGACCCGTGACTCCTTGATTTTCTTGACTTGGTCTCTTTATCCATCTTCTTCTCTATTATGTCCAAGCTATGCATTAAATTGATGTTGAATCCTTCTTTTTGTTTCTTATCTTTCATAAAACTCTCATTATCATCTTTATAAATTTGGACATCTTTTCACAAATGTTTTATGATCTCTACCAAGTTCATTATTTCTTCCTTTCCCTCTCCATGTCCATTTGAATTTGTAACTTCATTACCCATATTGACATACATCCCTCTGATCCCATGTTCATGGATTCAATCCCTCTGTGCAAATTCCATGCCCTCCATGCTTCTAAAATCTATCTTGATATTGTTATGATATAATTTTTTTTAACTCTGAAAAAGTGTAGGAAACAAGATTTGTTAGACTAAATAACTATGAAATATATTAATACGAGGCACACTTCTACTCTATGAGACTATCAAAATCCTTTCTTTTGATTCCTTGTAAATTTAACATTCGAATTCATTTTTTATGGATGGATATATAATATTCTATATAATACCTTTCCAACACCTGCTTCATTTCTCAATTATGAGTCTTGAGTAGAAAGTTATGATCATTTGACCAAGATCCATAAATTCCTTCTGTTCACACCTCAACCAAGTGCAATTTTGAACTATATTTTGTGTATTTTTGTACCTTCTCTGTAGAGTTTTGTCAGTATCCCAATTTGTTTCCTTCATCATCATAATTTGGAAATTATGTCCAAGTTTCACCTCTATCTAGGTTCCAAGTTGCTAGATACAACCTGCTGAAGTTTCAAGCCAATTAATATTTTTGGCTTTGAATTCTTCAGGCACCTTCTATGTCCTCTTATACATTTTTATGCACCCAGAATTTTAATTTGTCTCCATGGTCATGTTCTATGAATTAATATATTTTCTTGGAATTCTCTTGTGCCCCAATATGATTCTAGATCAAGAAGTTATATCCCTCATAAGTTAAATGGGTCTTAAAATTTTCACTCCACTGTTTGGGATATAACTCTCTCATATGAACTTCGTTTGAATAATGGTTTACACCGTTAGAATTCTCTCTCAAAGATATAATATTTGAGATGAAAAAAACATGTCTCCTATAAGGTACTATAAGGACAAATAGTTTGGAACTCGACTACTAAAAAATGTCATTAAGGTCTTTGAAAATGGACTACAAGTTGAACACCCAAAAATAATTGTAATTTTCTAGTAACTTTTCATTGCTTTCTGTAATTTCTGGATGAAATATGTTGACTAGGATTCTCATGAGGAATATTGAGTCCACCTAGAATTGAAATTAGTTATGGGTCACCCTCTGGTCTCCTTGGCCCTACCTCGTCAACTTCTACCTTCTTCTTCCTTAACTCTTATCTCCTTCATTGACACGTACATGCTAATTGCTGGCACCCATAGGCCCTTGGTTGCCATGTGGCACCTTTCTATTGGGTCACAGGGATGGGAGAGAGATATCACACAACCATTATCCATGTGCACGTAAATTGTTTCACCTTTTCAATCAAATGACGTAGGATCACGGGGCGTCGGTGGTGATCAATGGTCATCATTGCATTGCGAAACCCCCGACCCATCAGCTGTTAACTGAGGAGAGGAGGGGATGAAAAACCTAACCCCATGGTTTCTTCCCCAATTATGTGGTATGCATCTATGCATTTCTCTCCCCCCCCCCCCGGTAAGGTTACGTAGTGCAGTTTCATGGTTCCACCAGGCGGACACGATCTTTGCCACTCAACTCCACATCGGCCATGCCAGCTCCGCAATAAGGTTCTGTGGGTCTGGTTCATGGTTCCACCAGGCGGACGATCTTTGCCACTCCAACTCCACATCGACCGCCACCACTTCCCCATACCAACTATGCCTACCACTGTGTACCTTCCACCATGGAAGTAAAAATCACATTTTTTCCATGTCATTTTACATGTGGCCCCCACATCATGCTAACATCAGCACATGGAAAAATTACTAAAAGTTTCTAATTTGTGCTTATATTTGAAATTTCCAAATATGCCCAATTTTGCAATTGTTTATGTGGCCTCAATTAGAGATTGTAATTAAGCGTTATAAAACCAAATTGGGGCCTATGCATATGAATTCGACCCCATTCTCTTCAAATTTACTTCTTTCACATCAAATTCATCTTCAATTCCTCTATGAAAATTAGGGCTTTTCCCAAATTCACCTCCATTTTGTCATGGGATCCATGGTCACTCTATAAATTCAAATTTCAACCATATATAGGCCCAAATATGCTCAATTAGAGAATGAATTCACTTATATTCAATTTCTCGGCTCCATTCTTCCAAATTACTTGTGAAATTCCATTAATTTCACTGCAATAATTTTATCGAACAAATTTCAGATGTCCCTTTTTGGAATTTCGTCAATAGTTTTTCTACGTACTTGGTAAATTTTACTTATGTTCTCTATTAATTGGTCAATATAGCCTCAGTTTTGAAAACTAGGCTCTAATACAACATTGTAGCATCTCCAAACCCTTATTGGGAATTGACATCGTTGGGTAGGAATGTCGAATAGAGAACAGAGAGAAGAATCAACCCACAGAGGAAAGGCACAGGATCAAGAATATAAATAAGAGAGAATAAAGAGAAGAATAGGGGATACAAGATGGAATAATATCTCATAAAATACGAGAAAACCATTTGAGTATGAGTTGTATCCATCTCAGAATGAGTTATCAGCAATGGAGCAGGAGTGGAAGACAACTCATTCTGAGTTGGCAAGAAAACCAGAGGTAAAGGGGAAGAAAGAGAAGAATTGGAGAGAGTTTATGAGATGAGAGAGATATGAGGATGAGAACTATAAGAGATTAGAGGATAATTTTAGAGGTCGAAGTGACAAACGCGATAGCGAAAAGCCGAGAGAAATTTCAATTCTTGTAGGAGATTCTGTGTAAAGAATCCATGAATCTAACCCATGGAAGAAAAAAGCACACCATAATACCTTAACTATAATAAATAGCACAGAGTGCACCATAATACCTTAATTCCTTAACATCTATTGTAGCACAGAGCACACCATACTACCTTAACTAGAATAAATAAGAAAATATTCATGGACGTAGCCTAGGAGGGTGTGAACCACGGTAATCCTGTGTCGAGTTATGCTGTGAAATAATTATTCATGTTTACAATAGGTTACTTCATGTATGTGTGATGTTGATATTTTGTTTTCCTATGATGAATGTCAATATTTAATGATAATGTCGAAAGATTAATGCATAGTACGTTAAATGTCTGTTTAACCATTAATTGGTAAGAATCTAACTTGATACACATAAATAATCAAGTAATGAGGACAAAGTTCTTGAGGAAGATTCATAATTTCATTAGCTACCTTGATCAAAATGCTTCTATGTAATAAATAAGTGATGACGATTGAGTTAGATAACTATAGAACATGGGTTTGTTGACTAGGAGTTAATTAGAGGATAGTAAAATGGACATAGGAAAGGGAGACTAAGGATAAAAGATAAATAATAAGGGATATCATAAGGAGAAGATAAATTTGGAGTCGTGTGCAGTGGGAGAAGGTACAAGAAGTTGATAACTACGGCTGAAGATACATAGTAGCACAATGAGTACCTAGAACATCATGTAGACATCCATATCATAGAAGTAGAACATATAGAAGGAGAAGAGGAAGATATCTTTTTTAGTCTTGTTATGAGGAAAATCTCTTTATGGCCAGGGGTAAACCACAACAGATGAAAAATGACTGTAGAAATCAACTCTAATCTCAAGTATTCTATATAATAGAATATGCTAACAAGACAAGATAAAGAGCCTACCTCGTCCATACGTTCGATGGAGTCCACCGTTGAGCACTTGAATCAAAGCAATACATCTGCAACTTGTCCTCAACAACCAAGAAATGGAAGAATATGGTGATAATATATAAATTTAGGATATTCAATAGCATAATCCATCAACATTTAGAAAAAATATTCCCATGGAATAACAATTCAAATATTTTCAATATATTAATTGGATGAGAAGAGAGTATTTCTATTAAAATGTAATCAACAGAAGTGAATGAATTACAAACTTTTGTGTCGGCATGGTTCAGAACCGATAAACTAAGACTCTTCCAGCTGGGCCTCCACCAAAGGAAATCTCATATAAGAGAGACAATGAGTTTCTCAATCAAGTAGGGAAGAGCTTGGGGGCTAAACAATGTGTTTAGACTTAAAAGGACAAAGGGATGCAAACTCAATATGAAGTGAATAATTTCTATAGAGTAACTTTTCTCTCAAAGTTGAATTCATCTCCTCCTTTCCATAGCTTGGATATGGCCCATTTATATCCTTCAAATGGAACTAAAGGGCCGATTCAGAACTTTTCCAGTATATGGAAGGTTAAGGATCATGGATCTCATGAAGTGACATGGAAACCCGACACCATTTTTTAATTTTGGGAACAAAAACTAATGTATGCGGGATGTAGTGGTGCAACCTACGTATACGCATGTTGTATAATAGTTAGGGAACATATATGTGGAAAAATATTATTTTTATCTCTGGGATTTGCAAAAAGGGACTTCAAGTCTTCATAAGGAAATGGAAAAAGGCCTTGTGAGAAACTTTGCATACAGTGAGGAAAATCTCGCTATAACAAGTCTAGTAATAGAATAACCAGTAAGTATTGTCTGAGACGAGTCCTGGTTTGAAACAACAACCTCTTGGGAGTCACCTAAATCTTAGACAACTTTCAAAGATGTTTCTAGAGAACTTGTAGTCAGCAAAGGAAATTGGAGAAGCAATAGCCAGAGCAGTGGTAGTATTCAGAGTAGTGGTAATGATACAGGTAGTCAAACTCAACTAGAATCATGAGGGAGGAGTCCTACACACAACAATATTGCAGGAGTAGATAATACACTCAGATTACTAGATTTCAAAGGAATTGGATATGAGGATCCATAACAACACTTGTTTGTATGTGAGACCATATGGATTGCAAAGAATTTCCACGATGATCATGCAAATATCATGCAGTTGGTGACCACTTTTAGAGGAAGTGCTCTAGTATGATACATGAAGCTCTAAAGTACCACAATAATAGATAATAAACTTGTTATATATTACACTATCATTGATAAAATAATTTAAGAAATCTAAGCCTAAGTCACAGTACATCACAGAGCTCAAGGAAATCAAACAAGTACAAAAAAATTTTGTATGGGAGTTTGATCAGAGTTTCAAAGATGTGATGGGGATTTTAACATTACAAATACCCAATAAACAACACAAATAGTGGTTCATTGTAGGATTTTTACCTCACATATGTAGTCTGTTGATACAACAGAAGGTTATGATGCAGTCCGAAGAATTAGAAATTGCAATGAAACTAGAAGCATCTCCAATTGGATACAACATTGGAATGACGAAGATAAAGAACCAATTAGATACATTAACAATTCATATGGAATAAATTACAAAGGAGAAATAGAAATGGGAACATATATGGTGCACAAAATGTAGGACTAAAGGTCACCACAATGATGAGTGTCCAACCTTTGTGCAATACTTAGCAGGTGGACTACCAAACCGTCTACTAGGAGGAGGATACTGTGAGATATGAAAGAAGTGGGGACATAACCCCCATGAGTGAAACTATTAAAAAAATATCATCACACCCAAATAATCTTATTCTATATCTTTTGCAAATCCATGCGGCATGAAGACAAAGATTTTCGTGCATTTGATATAATGAAGGAGCACACGATAGACATGTACAAAATTCAGGAGGATAATGTTGCAAAAGAAGGATGAGGGAATTATAATAACGCAAGAGGATTTAATCAAGAAAACTAAGGAGGATTCGTTGGGGAGAGAGGTTGAACAAACTTTGGGCAAGGAGGATGAGGCCCCATATATGCTATAATTGTAACAAACCTAGACAGTTAGTACAAGATTGCAAAAATCTCTGCGCAAATACTTACTGTCGGGCATTATAATATGCAATAGAGGATTGTCCACAACTATTAGCAAAATGATAGGCTGGAGGGAACCAAAACCAGAACCCGAACATTCAGAATATCTCCACCGAGATAAGGAATGAAGGACCCAAAATCCCAGTCGTTATGTTATGCACAAAGGAGCCAAAATGGGGAGAGATGAAAACAATGGAGGGAAAGAGGTTGAGAAGTGGGTAAATAAATCATAAGCACCTACACACACATTCGATCCACAGGAAGAGAAAGATACCTATAAACAAGAAAGGAAATAACTCCTACAATAGGACTGAATAACATCCACATTGGCTACACCACCTAGGGGAGATATGCATCCCATGGAGGATGACGTCAGAACCCAAGGATCATTGGAGAAGATAAGAACCTTAGGAAAAATTTTGCAAAGTTTCCTAGAGTTGGTCGAAGATGAAAAAGCATTGCACACGTTATGCTCAATGATCGATCATTGTGCACAAGGGAAGATAGTCCCTACTGAAAATAAAGTGGTGAACCAACTACTGCGCAAGAAAATAACCAATGGATAATTTAGGTTTAGCGTGTATATTGGATAATACGACATCGATAACATGATCTTAGACTTAGGGTCCAATGTGAAGGTGCTACCTAAACAAACATGGGATATTATGGGGAGACAAAAGTTAGCATGCTCACCCATCCAATTGAGACTAGAAAATCAATAAAAAATAGTACCAATTGGAAGGTTAACATGAATCCCAGTGATCATCGATGGAGTGCGCAGCATTGTAGACTTTGAAGTTATTGAGATTGTGGATGATAGTAAATAATATCCAAGATGAATGGGACTTGAATGGGCCTTTTATAATCAAGTAATTATCAACTTGAAAAGGTGCAAGATGATATTTGAAGTAGGAGACATGAAAGTGATTTCACCCTTAGACCCAAAAGAAGGAAGGCGGTACATAGAACCCATGTGGGGCAATGAAATTGATCAATTGTAAAACATGATTGGAAGGATGGATGATTATATGAATCCTACCATAGATAATGCACTAAGTTAGTGAAGCATCAACTCATGTACATCAGATTCAGAAGCAGGTCTAGAAAAATGGAAATAGAAGATGCATGAAGTCTTAACATGAGGATGTGTGCGCATGACTAGATAATTACGATGGATTGGAATATAATTGTTAAACCCCCCTAAGTATGATGGGTTGACACATATATAAACACTCGTACAAAAATTGGAGGCACATGTACCACAAAAATAGAGGCTGCTAGCATTGGACGTTGTGTTGAAATCCACCCCGACAAGATTGTGGGAGACATAAAAAGGCATCATGGAAGATTGGAAACAGTGAAAATGACTAATTGAAATAATAATTAATACCAAAGAAGAATATACGACGTATAAATATATCAGTGAAGAAGACCCAATAGATCATATTGTGTAGTGTGAAAATAAGTAGAATATAGTTCCCAAGGAGGAATGAATGCACATGTTCATTCATACTCTCATGACAATACTGAAAAATGGGTATTTAGAAATGGAAGTGCACAGAAACACAATGGAGTGGGGTTACATAAGTCAAAGATTCAAATTAACATTCACATTTCATCATAAGTCACCCTCAATAGACATAACACTTCAGGAAAAAAAATTATTCAATGAAGAAGAAAAGATGGAAGTAAGATCGATAAGAAATGAAGAAGAACAAACATAAGTAATATTGATATGCAGTGCACATAATGTTTCTATGACAGTCCACAAATTACTTGAATGCTATAATATGACTGAAGAGTATCAAGAATACCAAGATCCTCAAAAAGTTCAAGTACATGAAATATAAGGAGAACTAATGGTAGAAGTCCTAGAGATGGAATCAAAATCCTATGAATAGCCAATAAAGACACGACAGGTCAGAAGTTGTGAAGATAGACTGACAATGGAAATTGTGTATATAGGGGCAACTACACCAGTAATGGAAACCTGACACAAAAATGGTCATGTAGGAGGAAGTAATAACACCCTACCAAGAAGAGAAAGAGTTATAAAAGACAAAAAGGAAGGAAACGACAGTTACATATGGATAAGGACAAGCCCCATGTGTTGTTGGGAAAAATACCTTACGGACTAGCAAACTAGGGTCAGACTTGCATGCAGAATTTGACCGTAAAGAAATTACTTTTTAACCTACCACCCAAAACTTAAGCCCCTCTTTCACAATACATGCATGGAAAGAAACTACTAACCTTTTTACTGATGTTTGGTGTAGATCCTTCGTTGCGCTTTTCCCGCTTACTTGCGTTGCTCCTTCCAAAGATAATCCTGCAATCAAGACAAAACACTACGCATGCATGATACTTTTCTACTTGAGGGTTATAAATTGAGCATAAATTAAACAAATCATAGATAACTCATGCATTGGGACGGGAAAAGTATTCTTTTATTATTTTCAAAATGAATCAACTTACAATCAAAGTCGAGACCGGCCACCGCTCCTTGATCCTGATCCTGGGCTCCTCCTCTTCTTTTGTCCTTCAACTACTTTGCGTTAATTCTCCTTAGGCTTGAGGAAAGGCTAAAGGGTTGGGACAATGGATTCGGTAAATGGGCAAAGTTTCTTTGCTTATAATTTTCCTCCTTCAAATGGTACCCCTACCCCTTCTTTTATAGGCTAGAAGGAGCTAGGGTTTTTGACAAACTCTCGGCCATGCATGGCCTGGAGTTTCAGTTAACTAACCCATAGCTTTTTGTCCCATCGAAAACTTTCCTATTTTTGTGTTTTTTTAGGTAAACGCGGGTTGTAGTAGGCCTTCCAGCATTCACACGCGTGCAGTAGTGGGTTAGGGTGTGTGTACCTTGACCCAAGAGGATTTTCAAAGAGGTTTTTCAGCAGATGTTTTGGCAATGAAAGGATATGAGTTGGCCTAATGCGAGATAAGCATGTGTGGTGTAATTTAGGGTTATAACAGATGCCCCCTAATGTGTGAGGTTAGAAGAGCATCTAATGGCCGAAATACATTACCAATCTTTTACCAATCTGTACTGATATGTTGAATGAGTGAGCCCGAGAATCAGAAATCAGGAGGTGTCGTCTGCAAAATAACAAATGTCTCACCGAGGTGGACATACCCATGCTCGGGATAAAATAGAACCATGGCTACCAATCAAATACACTGTAGATCCATGTCAAATAACTATAAAGAGTAGCCGCGAATAATACACAGTGGAGCTACATCTCGAAATCAGAAAGATATACATATAGAGTA
>SNQJ01S0050933.1:86910-131809 GCA_010110895.2 Picea sitchensis
TACTAACCTTTTTACTGATGTTTGGTGTAGATCCTCCGTTGCGCTTTGCCTGCTTACTTGCGCTGCTCCTTCCAAAGATAATCCTGCAATCAAGACAAAACACTACGCATGCATGCTACTTTTCTACTTGAGGGTTAGAAATTGAGCATAAATTAAACAAATCATAGATAACTCATGCATTGGGACAGGAAAAGTATTCTTTTATTATTTTCAAAATGAATCAACTTACAATCAAAGTCGAGATCGGCCACCGCTCCTTGATCTTGATCCTGGGCTCCTCCTCTTCTTTTGTCCTCCAACTACTTTGCGTTAATTCTCCTTAGGCTTGAGGAAATGCTAAAGGGTTGGGACAATGGATTCGGAAAATGGGAAGAGTTTCTTTTCTTATAATTTTCCTCCTTCAAATGGTACCCCTACCCCTTCTTTTATAGGCTAGAAGGAGCTAGGGTTTTGGATGAACTCTCGGCCATGCATGGCTGGGAGTTTCAGTTAACTGACCCATAGCTTTTTGTCCCGTCGGAAACTTTCCTATTTTTGTGTTTTGTTAGGTAAACGCAGGCTGTAGTAGGCCTGCCAGCATTCACATGCGTGAAGTAGTGGGTTAGGGCGCGTGTACCTTGACCCAAGAGGATTTTCAAAGAGGTTTTTCAGCAGATGTTTTGGCAATGAAGGGATATGAGTTGGCCTGATGCCAGATAAACATGTGTGGTGCGATTTAGGGTTATAACACCATGGCCACACATGACAAGACAGGTCCAATGGAGAATGTTGGCCCACATAAAAAGGAGAAAGAACAAGGAAAAATGAAAGAAGAAATAGAATATTTGTGAAAGTTAGGACGAACGGTGCAGTAAATAAAAATAAATAAATAACTGAGGGGGGGGTAAATATCATCATGACATGGCATCACCAATTAAGTGAAAGTCACATCACCATAAATGGAAACTTCGTGCAAAAATTTGACGGAACTAGCATACGTTAAATATACACATACCAATCCCGTACGATGAAGGATCTAAGGATGAACAATATGGTTAACATGCAACATACATACTACCCAGGGCATGGAAGAACCATTGTGATAATGGTTCATTATCAGTAAGGGCACATAAAAAGATTTACACACCTAGCAGAATCTCCCCACAACATGTCAAATGATATGCTAATATAACAACCTGTATGAGGAGTACAACACGATAAGATTGCATACTAGAGTGTGAAGGCCACGACTACAACTAACAGATAGCATAAAGGGGGAAAATTTACTAGAGGTGCCAACAACCATTGAGATGTGAGAATGATTAGACATCACCCACTAAGAGTGAATGCGGTAACAAAAAAAGGTTGCATAAATCTATGACATTACGAACAATTAGGAAAGCATGCACCAAACGAGCACAATTATCGAGTGGAAGTTCATACATGGTACAAGTATCAAGAAAACAATCTCAGCGAATGGGATGACCATGCTGGCGGAGAAAGACACAAATAAATCAATCTCTTCATACACATTACAGGATAACCATAGACAAACAGGAGCAGAGAGAACGATAGAAGGAAGTCTTGGTAGTAAGGTATAAAGTAAGTAAACCTTGCACGTGCAAGCAAGCACAAAAGCACATAATTTCAATCATCGCAAGAGCCTCCGAGGATGCACTTTTAAGGAACTGAATGCAAAGACTGGTAAGGAGGTCAGGATGTTGCACATGACCAAAAGAAGGATCGAGGTGAAAATTAACGAGGAAGCCTAGAGCAAGGGCACCCAGAGGATGCCAAACATGATCTTTATTCGATTGGAAGAGGGGTGTAGTGGATTGGGTACTAATATTATCTCAAAGGAAGAGTGATGGCATAGTAGACTGTGGAATTCAATGTAGACAAGACCATTAAAAATATGAACATGATAACACCGATGGTTAGTAGTAATGACAATTCATAAAGCCGCATGCGAGCCATAAATAGAAACAACAACTGAAAATTAAGATAGAGTAGCAGGACAAGATAGGATTTTAGGATGGGTTCAATAAGATAAATGACATTAATACAACCATATGGCATACTAATGGAATATTTGTCACAACAATTAAGGTCATATGA
This sequence comes from Picea sitchensis, assembly GCA_010110895.2. Classification (NCBI taxonomy): domain Eukaryota; kingdom Viridiplantae; phylum Streptophyta; class Pinopsida; order Pinales; family Pinaceae; genus Picea; species Picea sitchensis. The sequence continues at coordinate 89,008 of SNQJ01S0050933.1, forward strand.
GACAGGCCCAATTGGCATGAGAGCATAAGGAAACACATTAAGTCAAGGAAGGGTCACTATTGTTGCATGCAAGAAAGAGAAGACAGAGAAGTAAACCAGAATGAAGAGGTGAAAAGAGATCATATAACCAGATTCAAATGATAGGTGACCATGAGGAGGGATCGTACAAAGCTTAGAACCAATCACAGATAAGGAATGACACCAATAAAACTGGGAGGGTCGTCGATAGCAGTAAGGAAAAAAGTAAAGAAACCAATGGGAATACCAGAGGTCGAAAAAGTGGTCAGAGCCCTAACTCTAGAACCACAGAAAAAATTTCACAGATATTACGTAACACCATGGATGATCTATGCACCACAGGTCCAAATTCAAGCCAATGTGAAGTGTCCACTATTGAAATCACCAATATCAGATGGCATGAGTAGGGATGAAGATTTACTGGGGAAAATCACTAACCTAAAGTATATGCATCAAGACATTACAAATACATAAAATTTCCCATAGTTGGAAATGGATTGGTACCTATGTGCCACAACTGTCCAACAAACAAGGTCAATTGTACTTGAGCCACAAGAATGGGTGACGGGGCTCAATAGGGAAGGAATGCTAAATGTGCTAGACATCCCACATTTTGGGTGAGGTACATAAATCAATGCATTTGTGAAACTAATTTTTAGCCGTGTTCATGATGGTAAACTATGGATCGACAACATAGTAGAGATTACCAATGCACTGATTGTGAAAATTACAGGACTACCCCAAACATGGAAAGATCTAGGTGCATTTTTCACCAAGGTGGGAGAACGCGTATTGTCATAGGTAATGAAAGAAAAATTTAGCACAGTACGGGGAAAGAGGGGACTATATATCCAACATATCAATGATAAAAAGGTATGGTTTGCAACTCAGGTACTGGAATGAAAGATACTATGTAAATTTCGCAGAGATGAAGTATCGTCCGTAGTACTTGTCACCACGGAGAAGTGTGTAGAAGGGATCCAAATGAACTAGGCCAATTTTCTCAGGAACCATTTTTTACAAGACTGCACAGAGTCCCAGGAAAAGGGCATCGAGTTCCATTATGCATGGCTATTAATACTAGTTGCACTAGTTGCATGGAAAGAACTAGCATATTACCATTCCATGCACACATCAAGAAATCACATCTTAGCTCGTAGATATACCAACTTATGGCACACAAAATTGAAGAGAAGATAAATTGAGACAAACATGGTATTCTTTACATACTTAGACTATATCACATGGATAATGACACACACACTACACATTCTACCATAAACGATGGCAGCATATCAAGGCCTCGCGCGGTTTAGAGCCAGTATGCACCACATGTATCTACAAATTATGAAGGAACCAAAAAAAAAATGGACACAAATGACATATAGGGTGACATCAGCAGAAGCGGGCCTCAATATTACAAACTAGGACAAGAAGATGAACAAGGGCATCCATGGTCCCGGGAAGGACTGAACGAACCCAACAGATAGGGAAGACCTATTAGATGAAGAGGAGGAATGAGACAACAATTTCGAAGAGCTAGGGGATACACAAGGAAAATATCAACCAACAAGAACATGGGTTATACATGACCCATCAACATATCCCCAACAAAGAACGAAAATAAAAGACATAGGAGAAACACAAGAAGGGAGATCACACAAGAAAATGAAGGCACAAAGACCACCACTTCTATTTTACATATTGACCAAAGGCTACATGGAGATAATTGGCCAAAAAATGGACAATATTGCATAAGAAATTTGGGAGAAAGTAGCTAAGATGCAAGAGTCACACCAGAAGGAGATGAAGTATTAACTGGTAGCACTCCGAAAAATCATGGACGCAACAAGAAGTAGGACACAACATAGGGAAAAATAAGAGGTAGTCAAGGAATGGACCAAGAAAGAAGAAGTCATACAAGAACAACTAGGGGTAATCTAGAAGATCTTGGAATTAATGTAATTAAAACTGGTGCAAGGACTAGGCGTAGGACAAACAATTTCAACATAAGTCACACAGACTACAAGATTGGTTCAGGCAATAGCATTGCACAAAGTGATCAAAGTACCAATAGGGATACTCGGTCTACCCAACCCCGTAAGTCAAGAACAACTACAAGGACTAAGTTACATGGAATTAGTCGTATCCTAGATGAGTACCAAAGTGTTACAAAGCTTACATACAAGGGTTATGTAGGAATTTCACCTTCATGCAAACATTGCAGACACAAAAAATAGAAAAGGAGGAAGTAGAGAAAGAAGAACTGCAAAGACAATACAACATTGTGGTACAAGAAAAGTGTGTAGTAGAGTAGTGAGTAGAACTCTCAAAAAGGGAGAAAAGAAAATCAAATAGCAATGCAGAGAAAGCAAGAGGGAGAATATTGAAGTAGAAGAGAAGGCTAAGAAATCCCATCAAGAAAAGAACACAATAGAGGAAAAGGATGAAGAAAGAAGGAAGGAAAAGAGGAAGCTGAGAAATTGGCGTAGAACATTCAAGCAGTGTTAAAAAATCTATATAAAGAAGTACCCAAAGTACCATTGGTAGTAGAATCCAAAATTTAAGAGCAAGTAGGGAAGATCAACGAGGCTATCTAGATCCTTCACAAGAATATTACGAAAGTAGAAGTAAACGCAGCAACAAGGAAACCACCAGAAGAAAGAACGAAGAGGGAAAGGACCGCGTAGAAAGTGTTGGTGAAGATTAAACATTTAGAACAATAGTGCATACATATATGAGAATAAGGTGCATGCACATGGACATAGATGATGAACACCTCGGAGCTGCAAGTACTAGATGAGAAAATCAAGATGTTGCAGGAACAAATGAGTTAAGACAATAACAATGCAAATAATCTCCCACTAGCTGAAAGAATGACAACATTATTGGGGAATAGAAAATTGCATCTAGCTATGGAACAACTAAAGGAAGAGAAACAAAAGGTCACATAGGATTTTCGACTACAACATGACTAGGCACTCAAGGTACTAGAGGAACTAACTACCACACACACCAGCATGAGAGTAGCAACGTAATACACCAAGGCCAAACTAAATAACCTGATGGTGAAAACAATGGAAGAAATTGTGAACAAGGAGGACGAAGTCACAACAGTAGTACATGCAGTGAAGGAAAACCTCCAAAAATTCAATGAGGCATGGAAGAGCACGAAACAACATGCCTAAGTGGCTCGAGATGAGACACATGTGAGTGTTGGGGGGGCGTTGGGCAGGAAGGTCAAATAGAGAACATAGAGAAGAATCAATGCATAGAGGAATGGTGCATGATCACTAAGATAGAGAAGGAATAGATAAGAAAGAGAAGAAGAGGGGAGAAAATAAGGAACAAGATCTCATAAAATCTTGGAAAACCAATCAAATATGAGTTGTAATCTAGCTCAGAATGAGTTGTGACTAGCAAAGCATGAGTGGAAGACAACTCATTATGAGTTGGAAAGAAAATATGAGGTTAAAGGGAAGAAAGAGCATAATTGGAGAGAGTTTATGAGATGCGAGAGAGATGAGGATGATAATTCTAAGAGAGTAGATGAGAATTTCAGAGGTCAAAGAGACATCGAAAAGATGAGAGCAATTGTTGTGATTGTAGGAGAGTATGTGTAAAGAATCCATGAATGTAACCCATGGAAGATATAATGAACATCTGTTGTAGTGTAGAGTGCACCAGAATACCTTAACTATAATAAAGAAGAAAATATTTGTGGATGTAGCCCAGGAGGGGGTGAACCTCGATAATATTGTGTCGAGTTATGCTATGAAATAGTTATTCATGTTTACAATAGGTTACTTCATGTTTGTGTGATGCTGATCTTTTATTTTCTTATGATGAATGTTAATCTTTAATGATAATGTTGAAAGATTCATTTGCAATACATTAAATTTATCTTTTACTATTAATTGATAAGAATCTAGCCTGATACGCACAAATAATCAAGTAATGAGGACATATTAACTAGAATACACTGCACAAATGGGTATGTTATATATGATAGAGCATGTCTTCCTTCATTTGCTCACCACTGCAGAATCTTGGTTCTTGTAGTCCCCATAAAGACACCTTGGGCGAGACTTCACCTGCTCACAGGTGATGATGAAAGGGATGGTATCTATAGGATTTTGTTGGAAAACTTACCTCAAACCTAGGGTTTTTAACCTACTCGCATGTGTGTGCCAACAACCACATAAAAATTTATGAACTTTGATACTAATTTAATTAATGAAAATGCTTTGCATAAATATTAACACAACACATAAATTAACACACAGTAGTCACTTTTCTTTGGTAAAAATAACACCAGCTACGTGTATACCTTCTACGTTGCTCCCAACCTTAGACCTCACTACTCATAACTTTCAGCAGTGGGTCACCCCTGAGCTGGGGCTAAAAATCCACCTAGGAAAAGGAAATCCTAACCAGACTAAGGTCACTCATAAAACATAAAACTTAGACTAAGTTTCTAACTCATACTAACAACCTATAGTCCCTCATTCCCCACATGCCTATACCACCCCAGGAAGTGTGCCCCTTCTTTTCTCAACAGTCCCTCAGTTTCCTGACTTCCCTTCTCAGGCTCCATAAACAAGCCGGAAAGGAAGTCTTAGAGAACTGTATCTGTAGCTTGGCACCTTGGGAAATCAAATTCCAAGAGTTCTCTCACCTAGAGGGAATGCGCATGGGAATGACAAACCACTTCTTCAATGTCCTATGGGCCTGACAACCCACCTGTTCAATCCAGTTCCAAAGCTTTCCATGGTACAGGTACAGGTACAAGTAATGGAAGCATGAAGTATGATTGGTAGGAAAGGGTGATGGTAAGAATGATAATGGAATGATGTCCAAAAGAATGTAATCCCACAATTATATTTTCATGTTTCCAACTTGACACTTATCATGTTGGGAATGATCTTGGATCCACATGGGATACGTTTCCCAATTTAAAACATAGGATATGTTTTATATCTATAGTTTAAACTTTATATTTTTTTGGAATATTAATAAAATATTCCTTTGGGCTTAAGCCCCTTAGCTTATCCCATTTTCCCTATACTCTTATCCCCGTATTTCTCATTCTACTAGATTTTATACCCCCATACTCTTTTACCTGGTTGGTCTACAATAGTTCTTGGATCTCCAGCCTAATAACCACATAGGCACTTTGGCCTCGCAATACATACATATAAAGTAACTCTAGCCCCAAAGTATCCTAAACCACCAACCTATATGTAAAATTACATTTATATTCACAATTGGGGTTCATCCTAGGGGTATTACAATTATATCCACGATTCTTGGCTCTTAACATTGGGATCTCCCCATTGGGAACTCCTTCTAGACCCACTTTGAATATTTTCCAATTCCCAATTTCTTGATAGGCTAGTATTCCTATCACTTGGGAATTAATGGATCTCATCTCATTAGTTTAACCTCTAATAGATCAATGTCCCACAATTTCTCAGGAATTTTCCATCAAAAATCCATTGTAACCTCTCAACATTGATTATTTCGATGACCTCACCTTCTGATAGAATTCCTCTCGAGTCCTAGATCTCTGATCAATAGTCAAGATATTATTTTTCCATTAAATCAACAAATTTCATTCCTCAAGGTTCAATAAGGGTTTTAAATCATTTTAAATGGATTTGAAGGATTTATAAACCCAATAGTACTTCCATATTATCTCTACCAGAGTTTAACTCGGTTTCTTTGGTTCATAAGCCACTCTACAATCAACTAGGAGTAGTCTGTTCCCAAAATTCCAAATGAAGATCCTGTATCCTAGAATCTTTCCATTCAAAATAAGGGGAAATCATTCGGTTTTGGGTTCTTTGGGTCTAAAAATTCCTATGTTCTCTTCTGTAATAATTTAGCTCACCTTCCTTAGGATACCAGTTCACTTCCCTACAAACTAGGTACACTCTAACCAAACATTCAAATGATGATTTTCATCTTGCAATATTTCCATTAAAGGTCTGGTAAGTTTAAAGAAATTCCAACCTATATAGACCTTCCTCATTCATTCATTCATTTAGAGTTAACTCGGTTGATAATGAAAGAAGGTTCTTCTTACTCCATTTTACTCAGAAATTCAACATTATTTCATTTAATCAAATATTCAGCATAAACAAAAAGAAATTTATCATCATCATTAAGCATGTAGTAGACATGACAAGAAAAATACACGTATATATTTAGTAATGAGTTAACCAACCAATTGAATGAGGGGAAATTCCTTTCCAACCAACCCTATGCTATGTTGTTCTATTCTTTTCTACAACATGCCACACCTGTGCAAGGCCATGATACCACCAAGGGACTAATTCAATTGACTTCCAAATAAATAAATGGTTCTAGAAGGTTAATCTCCTTCACTCCATTGGAAATACCAGAAGTTTCCCTTTTCCCAATTAACTCATAAACTCCATGAGTTTAACAAGTACCTTCTCAATTAGATTTCCTCTACACAAGGGAGTCTCTTCTCTTTTACACAGTCCCTCTATGACCTTCCCCTACCGTGTCAGTTTCTTTCCAGTAAGTACCAAGTCGTGGTCCACGTTTTCTCTTGTATGGATATGGGTTTTCTCTACTCCAAGGTGACCATTAAATGCTTGGGAAAGCTTCCTATTTTCTTCTAAAACTATTCCCAACTCTTGTTTTTCATTCAAAGTCATGTGAATGAGATCCTCTACTCACTACACCATTTCTTTATGATTTTGTAACTCACTCTCTTCACAACAATCCTCTGTGTGAGTCTAGTCTTTGCACATATGTGTTATGTCTCTCTTCTGTTTCACAATTTTTTTGTTTTCTCTCTGTCACGTGTCTTCTTTATCTCTCCTCTATCTATCTATTCATCTACTCCAAAACTATTTTGTTTTTCCACCTTTTCCCTCTTCTTCCTTCATGTCCTTGGACCATTGAATCCATCCCAACTAAACATCGAATAACATGTTTTTCAATCCAATAAATACCCATATCATATGAGAAAAGACTATGAAAAACTCCCATGCTATATTTTGATTGACAATACAGTGAAAAGGCCATTGTGTTCTAATGAACGCAATTCTCCATTGACACATGTTGAAGACGTTTATAAATGTGTATGAGAACAAGATAGAACCCAAATCCTTGTGGAAAATTCCACAGGTCAAGCCGCAAGATGGTTGGAAACACATTTCCCAAGAATAAAAACTTAGACAACCATGTCAACTTACTTTATAGAATGATTTGGAGAAAAGAAACTGGCTAAATCAATCGATATTTCTCTCTTTAAAATTCGGTACGATCTAGGTGAACATATCCACCATTGTGAGAATGAAAGGTGCATAATAGGATATATAGATGAAAGGGTATGGGCGCACATGTTTCCAAATACGTTATATGAAATAGAAAACAAATGGTACAAAATCAAAGAAGCATGTGGACATACACTCAATTGGTCCAACATCAAGGAAATTGTTTTCAAAGAATTTAAATTCACCCTAAAGGAGGAGCATTTAAGAGAAGCAGCGCAACAAATTAAAATCTTCCAAGAAAAACCGACGCCAACCATGCAAAAAGAAAAAGGGAAAGTGATTGTTGGCATGGGATCGGCATCAACATGCCACCTTGTTTCTACAAATAATAACCAAAATACAACAACATGAAGAATCTACATGAAAAAACAAGTTATCCTGGCCAAATCTGGGAAGTTATCATCTAAATTTCCCACATCTTATCCTGATAGTATGCACTATAGTTGATATGGTCATCTGTTCTACTTCATTGGTTTCACAACAAATTCAAAATCGTATTCCTGGAATAATAGTATCCATCTACATATTCTCCCCCCCAACATTGGCTTGATCACTAAGTATTTTAATGCAGAATGATCTATGTACATCTTAAAGTGAGACCCTAATAAGTAGTGTCTGAATGTTTGTAGAAAATATACCATTGCCAATCCTTCTTGTTATGTAGTGGTGTAATTCTTCTCTGCTATGGAAAACTTCCTACTAGAAAACACAATTGGGTGATCTATGTCTCCCTCCCCTAGTCGAGAAAATAATACACCCAACACTATCGACGATACATATACATGAACATGGAACTCCTTGTTCCAATCTGGAAAGATGAACATCGATGTAGTCACTAGTTTTTTCTTTAATGTGTCCAAACCCTTTTAACATTCCTCATTCCATTGGAACTTTGCTTCCTTCTTCAACAAATTTTCCATCGATGCTATGATCTACACATAGACTTTGATAAATTTCCTATAATATCCTGTATGATTGAGATTTTCCTTCAGCTTTTCGACTGATGTAGGTGGTTATAAATCCAAAATTAGTGCAATGTTGGATGGATCTACTAGTAATCCCTACCTATAGATTACATGGCCCAACAAGATTTCAAACGATGCATAAAAAATACACTTCTTCAAGTTTAGTGGAATATGTCACTGTCTACACCTATACAACATTAGCTTGAGTACTTCTATGTGATCCTTCAATATACTGAACATGGTCCAATCATCCAAGTATACTTCAATGAACATATGAATAAATTCCTTGAACGTTGCAACCACTACTTTGGAAAACACCACAGGGGAATTATTTAGTCTAAAGGGAATTATTGTATACTGATAACTCCCCCACTTTATTGCAAAAGTAGTCTTGTACCAGTATTTTGACACAATTTATACCTAATGGTACCCCGAGAATCCATCGGTGAAAGAATACATTTCTTGGCCTCCTACGTTCTCTAGTACCTCCTCTGTGAATGGTGTTGGGAATGGGTCAAGTAAACAGGCATCATTCAACTTCCTCAGATCCACACAAATCTTGATTCCTCCTGTCTTCTTTTCCTGCACTACCATTGGAGAAATCTACTCTGATTCCTCCATAGGTTCAATGATTCTTGCATCTAACATCCTATATTTTTCATATTTCACCTTCTCCTTGTACTTCAGATTTAACTTGTAAGGCCTTTGTCGCACTAGATTAACACCTAGTTTCAAGGAAATATTCATCTCGCCTAAGTCCCCAATTATCCCCTTCATCTTAGAAAATGTAGATGGGAATAGGTCTTGATATTCACGCGGTAAGTCTGCAATCTTCTCTACTGTCTCATCACTCCATTAATCCCATATCTATGAGAACTTTGGATTCTCTATCATCCCAGTGTTTACCTTCCATGTCTTTATGAGTTGTGTGTATGCAATGGAATCAAGATATGTTCCTTATACTACCAATTCTCTTTCTTTCTCAGATACTTGCACATTCTTGGGATCTTCCTCCTCATGTTATTCCTTAGCCACATTATAGCATTCCAATAAATCATGGAAATTCATAGTAGCTATGTGCACAATGTATAATGGTACCATCTCCATCGACCCTTCTTCTTAGAATATCTTAGTTTAAATATCCTATAGTGTTTCATATATTGATGGAGATTGATGTTCAAATGTAAGTGTGACTTTGAGCCTATGAGTCAACTCTTCTCATCTTGTTATTTCTTTGTGCACTTCCAATTCCAGATACCAATTCTTCGGAATTATATCTGGTGTATGTATAAATTGATGCATCCATTCTATTTATGGTATTGAAATACATAAATTCTTGCACTCCTCAACATGACCTGCTGGATCACTCTCTCCTATATAATTTTTCACAATATTTTCTCCCTCAGTACCAAACCATAATTGCATTAGTATTTTATAGTATGACCTGTCTTACATTCCTTCTTTGTGTGCAGCACACCATACAACGAGAGCCACTTTTCGGAAAACATCTAGTGCCAACAGACTTTGTTTTTTCGGTACATACAAATCAAATTCCTTTACAAACAAACTTATATCATTCAATCCATCATACCTGGGTGGATCACATAGTTCTATTACAAGCCAATGCAAGGATTAGGTTATGCATGCACATCATCTAGTGGATACTTCATGCATCCTTTGTTGTCAATGCTCTAGACCTTCCTCTAAATCTGATGCACACAAATTGATACTTCTCCAACTTAGTGCACCATATGTATTAGGGTTAACATAATCATCCATCCATGTAGTCATGTTATAAAAATTGTCAAATTCATTTCCTCTTGCTAGCTCTATGTATCTCATTTCTTCTGATGGGTCCAATGGTGTAGTAACTTTCAAATCTCTGACTTCAAATATCATTTCCCTCTTCTTTAGTTTAATGATTTCCTGGTTATCAAATTCCCATTCAAATACCATCAGTGTTGGATATGGTTTACTATCATCCATGATCTCAATAAATTCAAAGTCTACCACACTACGCACCCCATCTATGTTCACAGGTACTCCTATCAATTGACCAATCAGTACTATTTTGTTTTGATTCATGATCCTTAATTGAATAGAATAACATACTAGATTAGGTTTTCCCATCATCTCCCAGGTATTCTTAGGTAAAACATTCACATCATACCCCAATTCCAATATAACATCATCCACATCATATTCCCTTATTTGTGCACTGAATCTGAATTCTTCATTGGACCTCTTCTTGCGCAATACCTGATTCACCACCCTTTGTGTGATGGGAGTTTCCCTTCCTTATGTATAGTGATAAATCATGTCATATAGTGTATTCAGTTCAATTTCCTATTTCATTATCTCTACACAACTTCTCGAGAATTCTATTAGTGTGCTTTCCTTTCCAGTTGGTTTCTATGGCACAACACAATATCCGACATGAGGCACAAATAATGTTGATGCTCCCTAATGTTGTCCAAGTGCATGTTTTCTTTCTATCTGATATGTATCCTTTTCTTGATGAGGATCAAATATTGGAATAGGTCTTGATGAATTCCTTACCCATTTCTCATTATGATTTCCTTCATTCGTCACACCAGCTCTTGTTCTAGCTCCTCCACACATAACAATTGTTATTCTAGGTCCTTCATTGTGTTTTTCGGTGGATATTTTCTTCACATTCTGATTTGGATTCTGGTTCTAGTTTCCTCTAGCCCATCATTTAAAAACTAGTTGAGGAAAATATTATGTCGCATGGTCTAGTGCTCTATAGTATGTGCATGTTTCATATGGATTCAGGAAATCATGGGTTAAATATCCCAATTGATTAAAATTGTGACATATAATCGATCCTCTTCCTCCCCTACAAAACTTTCCTCTTCCTTGACCTCTGCCAAAATTTTCCTTGTTTCTTGGATTAGAGCCTCCTTTATTATTATATTGTGGACCATCTCCTTCTATCACAATATTATCCTCCTGAATCCTATAATATCTACATTGCACTCCCTCATCAAATCGAATATGAGGAAGTCTTTCTCTTCATGTCCAAATGTCTTGCAAAAATTACAAAAAACGTTCCTCAGTGTAGTCTAATACTTTTGTAGTAATGGACATTTAGTTGTATGATGGACACATTTCTTACATACCTCACAATACCCCCCTCCTGGTAATGGATTTGGTGCTCCAATCGCCAAATACTGCATGAATGTTGGGCATTATTCCTTGTGATGGTATTCAGTCCTACACTTGGTACACCAGAACTGTTCACATTTCTCCTTCACGTTTGTAAGTTTTTCTAGTTGAATCATCAAAATAGCCAATTGTGTCTAAACTTGTACCATCCCTTCACTATCTCCTACAAGGGATGATTCCAATTTCATTGCAATTTCCTACACCTAAGGCTCTGATGCAACCTTCTGTTGAATCAAAGTCCTGTGAATGTGTGGTATAATTTTTGTAATAAACCATTATTGATGTTGTTTATTGGGGATGTGTAAATTCATCCTACCCATTAGGTCCTTGAACCTTTGATCAAAGTCCCATACTGACTATGTTTTCACCTTTTTAATCACCTTAAATTTTGTGATGTACTTTGGCTTCTTGAACTCTTTTAAAAATGCTTGTCATATCTCTGCAATCTCCTAGACTATATTGTAGGTGTGGTGCTCTACAGATTCAGGTACCAGACTAATGCACAACCTAGAAATGTTGTTTCCAAATGTGAAATCTTCACGGCCTCATCCTGTACATTCTTTGTGGCCCAAATTTTCTCGCAAACAAAAATATGTTGTTTTGGGTCCTCTGACCCAACTCCCAGAAACTCAGGAAGTATGAGGGTGTTTTCTATCTATACCAAGTTTCTTTTTGAAGTCCCTCCTCTTGGTTATGTTGGTTTAATTTGAATCTACACACTTCTTCCATTTCTTTGATTTCCACTACTATGTTCTACCAGGCTAACTATAAGTTCTTTTGATAAGTATTCAATTGTTATATCTGATTTTGGTGATGCACATGGGGTCATGGATTTGGCATAGAATCTGGCCTGAATAGGACTTAATGGTTCTTATATTATAGGATTGGATTGATACTCCTCTTCCTCTCCTCTTATGTGTGGTATATGTACGATTTGGACTATTGTGCAAGGTCCTCTCCCCTCTATCTCATTGTGTGGCTCTCCTTTCTCAACCCTAGTATTTTGCCTCTTGTACCTCCTTTTTGGGTGCAATACTCCAAAATCATCTTCTTCCTCTGTATTCCCTCTTCATTCCTCTGCATCTCGAGTACCTCCCTTCCTTCTTCTTTTCTTCCTTCATTCTCTCATATTCTTATACTATCCTCTTGTCATCCCTCGATTCCCCTATGTGCATGAACCCTTTAGTAGTCAGATTCCATCATCATCATGAACTTGTCACACAATAGCATATTTATCCACGTACCTAATGATTTCATGAAAATTCCATGCAGACCTTTGAAGAAGTCCCTTTCTACAACATTGTATGACTGAGTAGAATCTACTACAAATTCTATAATATAACCTCCTAATACACTATCCAACCAGAAATCAAATACGGAAGTAGTTGGATTACTTATAGAATTCAGTTGTCTTACCAAATCAGGAGTCTAATTCCTCGGTGTTTCATTTTAGTACCTTCCAATATTATCCACTAATATTTCTAACAACATTGTCAAGATAATTGGAAATTTGCTAAAGAAAATTTCATGCAGTTTTGTGTACACATACCTTTGCATCCTTTTTTTGTTACCCATTCTAGGTTTTATTTTCTGTTTTCGAGAAAACTCTCATTCTTTCCTTTCCAACCACTCTGAGATCTCTTTCTTAGTTAGCCTCCAAAAAATTACCTCAATTGTAAATTTCGGTTCCCGAAAACAAAACCATTTGTTGGTGTTGCACGTGATTGTAAGACCCTAGGTTCAAATTATCTTTGACCAACAAAACCCTTCATAAATCGGCCCTTTTGGAATCACCTTCATGTGTAGATGAAGTCTCACTTGAGGTATCTATTGGGACTTTAAGAACCAAGTTTCTGCAGTGGTGAGGGAATGGGAGGTGACCATTCTATTCATTCTTACTTATTGGTTCTCTATGCGTTGTTTTGTCTTTGTTATTCATTAGCTACTTGATGATTTCATATTCATATTACCATTATATTCCAAATTAAAACATAAACCCATTACTATAATGGTTGTAACAATTGTGCAATGATTATACATAAGACAAATCTAATCTAACATGCATATAGATGAAATCCATGAACAAACACACAAAAGACATTCAACAGAGGAGTTAATGTGGTTCACCCAACCTTGGGCTACATCCATAATGGTTGGCATCTTTATTATACGTTTGGTAATTGCTTCAAGCTTGTGCAATGCACTTACAAAGATACATCATGGTTATATTTCCTTTCTCCTAACCTAGCCACTCTGCAATGCAAGCCTCTCTCTCTCTCTCTCTCTCTCTCTCTCTCTCTCTCTCCTTAGCATTCAAACATAGAATCTCTCCTTCTTAGACTATCCTATCACTCTTCTTCTTCAACAAAACAGAACCCATAATCTCCCAACCCATTACATATTTGTACGTAAATTCTAGGGATTTAAACCCTACTTTGTTCATCCCAAAACCCTATTAAAATACATGATAACTCAAATTAACTTGTTGTTCGAACTGATTTCACCTACTTTTCCATTTTCATGCTTCTTTTTCCATTCTGAATGTTGCTTTTCTTGATTTTTCACATCCTTCTATCTTTAGCATGTCGATTTGTCATCCTTCCTTTTCGTGCTCTTTCTTCTCATGCTTTATTCTTTACTTTATTCCCCTATTTTATTCTTCTCTCTACTATATTCTTCTCTTTGCATACTATACTCCTAGTCATGCCTCAAATGCACACTCTCAAATATTCCTTTTTCTTCTATGCACTTCTTCTATAGTATTTTTATGTATATTATTTCCAAAATGCATGTCCAACACTTGGTGAGGCACAATGCAATTTTTGAAAAAGTGGACGATTTTGAAGAACATTGTGCTAGGAGATATTGGGTAGCATGTTCACATGTACCTTGTCCAAATAGATATGTAGGAGCTTACAAAAATATATTATGTATCTTAATTTGTATTTTATGCCCCCTGACCAAATTGCCAACATGTGCTTGAATGGCTTGAGGAGGCGAGTTGCAAATCACAATAAAACTCTAACCAAGCCTCAAATACATGAAATATTAGTTTCATTGGATTCTAGACACCCATTTTCATCTAGGGGGACCCCTTCACTATCATTCCATTTCCCATAAAAACATCTGTTGGAGGATCTCCATAACTAGGGTTTTTCTCAGTGAGGTACAATGCAATTTCTGAACAAGTGATCTATTTTGAAGAACATTGTGTCATATGATTTTGGTAGTGTGTTTTCATAGGCCTTGGCCAAAAATACATGTAGGAGCTTACATAAATCCATTATGGATCTTGGTTTGGACATTATTCTCCCAAACCAATTTTCCAACATGCCCTGAATGGCTTGAGGAGGCAAGTTGCAACTCGCAATAAAACTTTAACCGAGCCTCGAATGGATGAACCATAATATACATTGGATTTGGAGAACCAAGTTTCAGCTAGGCGGGATCCTCCATTTTCATTATTTTTCCTTAAAAATAATTTATTGGAGGATCTCAAGAACTAGGGTTTTGCTCAATGAGGCACAGTGCAATTTCTAAACAAGAGGTCGATTTTCAAGAACACTATGTCAAGTGATTGTGGGTAGTGTGATCATGTGATCCTTGTTGGGATAATATAGTGGTCTATATTCCTCAACATTTTATATTAGTATAGGTAGATAAACTCATGAGGCACATAAATAATATGTGAAGAACTAATCTTGAAATTTCCTAAGGTGTCAGACTCGCAAACAAAAATTAATTACTTTAATCACAATCAATTAAACTTTATTGTCAATTGGTAGGGAATCAAATTGCAAGTGAATGATATGTGTGCTCACTTGAAAACACACTATGTTTTAGTAAACTAAGCTCTGAAATAAGAGAAAGATACTTATGAATATGAGTGAAAAGGATGACTGAAAATAAACTAATATATTCAATTCTAGAATGAAATGTGTCAATAAGAAAACAAGAAAGTTATAAACTTAGTTTAAAATTTTGAGTATATTTATGTGACTATTGTTGGTATGGCATGGTAGATGAAATATTATTCAAGAATATGATTTTCTTTAACATCAATATTTAAAACAATCATTAATCACCATAATCATAGTATTGTTTCCTGTAAACTTTTTAAAAGAAAATAATTAATCTACAGGAAATTATAACAACAAATTTGTATCTATAGGAAATTACAACATTTATATAAATATATATATAATTAAAGTAATTCTAAAACAACTATGGAAATACAACACATACCAGGGGGGCCTTCTGGAATACGTTTTTTAGAGAAAACTCAAGTTGTGTAAGAAATTTAAATCATAAATTGAATTCAAATCTCTATTGTATTTAACCTCAACATAATTTAACAGTTACAGTATATGTCTTGGATCATAAATCAATATTCTTATAAACTTCAATATCCCTTGTTTTCTAACATTTATACATATCTCAGATTCTCAAGGAATTCAAGTGTTTTCCATGTGCACTCTATTTTACAAAACTAATTACATGAATATCACTTAGATCTTCATTTTAGTGCATAGCATAACTTCTCCACGATCCTCTAAGTTGAATCCTTGATATTCTAATTGGTTGAACCTTACACCTCGTTCCTAGGAATTTAGTTCCCGATTTTATGAGAAAACTTGCAAATTTCTAGCTGATTCTGTGAATTTCCTGTAGATTCATGTTGGGTTTGACCATGCATTTGACCATTGGGTGTTGAATGCTATGAGAATGGAGAAATATATCAATTACCAACTCATGATTTCCATGAAGTGCCTCCAAGTCGAAATTATTCGTTTGAGTGAGTGGAAGTAATATAAACTTCAATTCCTTTAGTAACTCATGGCATAGGATTAATTCCTGTAATAGTTGAATTGTAGGCAATTTATTGCAAAAATAGCTCTTAATACCATTTACAGAAAAACTAAGATTTAATCACAAAAAGACAACTTATAACCTTGTTTGTATCCATTATTCCATTAATAAGATAGAAGTGGGAAAACATAAAGGTTTCTAAGATCAAAATGGAGATGAATGGGCTTAGTGAAAGGGTTAAAAATGGCACCCAACATCTCTCCCAGACAAAGGATATGGCATGTCCTCGTGCATTTTTATTCTAGGTTAGTTTCTAATTCAAAATTTCAAAATTGTGTTCTTTCCCCTTCAATTGTCTTTGGATTCCAAAGCAATAGATGTGGTGGCAGGTCCTTTGTTCTTGGTTTTGTGCTTCTTTAGCTTGTTAGACAACCTCTTGTTTTGTTGTATAGTCTTCATATTATGATCATACCACTTACCTGCATCCTTTTTCAAACCCATATAATTATTTTTTATTCCACCATATTTCTCTCTTAATTGGGTACTCCATTCTTTAACCTTCTCATTTTCTATTTTTATGACCATGTCTAGAGTTTCCAATTCACGAATAGTTTTCTTCAATTTACTTATTTTATTTTTCTTCCTCTTTAACTTGGAAGTGATATCATCAATCATAGCCTATATATTGGAAATCGTGTTTTTGTATCAGGAACATTATCATGAGGGGTTTCTTCAAACAATAGTAGTTCCTCCATAATATGCCCTTCATCAGAAATCGATTCCTTTTTAGTAATTTGTGGTTTAATTATATGCTCTTTAGCCTTCATTGAACTCATTGTTCTAGGTCTTCTAGTCAAATTTGGTGAAAATTCCTTGTAACGTACCCAACCACTAGGATGGGCCATGCTACCTCAAAACTCTCTCCAAGAATGCTTGGAAACTAACTTGTAACATAATTGGTACACAAATTACCAAAATGATTTGCCCAGGTATTGATCTATAATTTACCCATTTCTCGAGTACTTCCATATTTTCTCTCATTGTATGAATATGAGTTTTTGTTCCATTCTTTAAAATAAAGAAATATGGATTCAACACATGGAATTAATAATAACAAGCTAAACCATCCAAGAAAGGAACAATATGCCATGTAAAAAAAATAACCAGTAGGAAGGCATATTATAAATACATATCTCATATATAAATAAATATACAATGGGATACACATTATATACAAAACATAGATAGAACTTATATTTTCAAGTAAACATTCACCAACTAGCTATAGACTAAGGACATTCCCCCCAACCATAGACATTATTGTCCATTCTCTCTCAACAATAGTGTCACCCCCAAGATAGGGCTATGAATCCTAAAGGACGGGTCCTAGGCCAAATATAAAGACACACCATTTAGCTAACAAGCTCTCACGGTTTCCCAAGGATAAAGCAATCCCAATTTCCAGTTCTCTTTCCCCTTCATCCTGCACAACTTAAATAAATGAATCCCTTTCTTTGACATGTAGTCCCTTAGGTTGTTCCATTTCTCTCTAAGGCTCTAGTGCTACTATTTAGGAAATCTCCCTACTAAACACTCCAAGGATTCACAGTTGTGGACAATTCTTTCTGAACTGACATCAATCTCATACACACATGCATCCATTCCCTCATGGAACGATTTAGTAATTCATTGCAGCTAGGTAGAAATGGCTCTCCTCTTCTAGCCATTTGTATCCATGATCATAACAAGAGAAAATGAATTACTAAGAATGAGGAACCAAAAATGAAATAGTAAGAAAAGTGTAAGAGTGAATGGAGAAGAACCCCCAAAATAACCCACAAGTTATTTTTATATAATTGAAATCAAGAACTACATGGCCTCCCCCACAAGAAGCTCATGTAACCATTTTTCTCAATTAAAGCCAATATGTCCAAATAAAATATAATAAAATATTTAGCCCCTTAAACCCCCTTTCTCGTGGAATCATATCCCCCCATCTTTTGTCCTTGTCCATCTTGCAACCAACAATGTATTTTTATTAATTTTTATAGATGTATTACATTTCTTAGGCACTTTGGCCCATTTTCAACCTTTTCGGCTCACCATCCTAATGTCACATTTACATAATACGTTCTAGTTCATAGGGATTAAAAATATGGTGTTACATCCCCCTCCCCTTATTTTGGCATTGTCCTCAATGCACAACACCATATTGATGCTCTTACAATTCCAGGAACTATGGCCTTTAATCCACACAAGAAATCCATCCAATTGCTTATATACATAGGCAATCTAGCCTAAAATAAAACATACATACATAGCCATTCTGACCCAAAACATGTATAATAATATTCATAAATTATTTTTCTGGTAGCAGTTCCAACCAAAAAGATATCCTTTCCTATCATCTTACACAACCGAAAGAAATGAACCCCTTTCTCTACCATCCATTCCCTAAGGTTGTTCCACTTCTCTCCAGGGCTCCAGTGCACTCGACTAGGAATTTTACGAGTTGTGGTTCCAAGAACTCCAACTGCAACAAGTCCATTGGAATTTCTTCGTTCTATGTCTTCATCATTGAGCTTGATTTCCTTCTAGTCCTATTTTTCCTGAGCTTCCAGCTTCCATATACAACTTCTCATCTATATTATACACATACAATCATCATGAAATATCATTATAACAATTTTCAATCATAAATGTCAAATATACTTTATACAAGAAAACAAAAATTTTCAAGCATGAGCTTCCTACTCATAATTCATTTGGCTCTTGCAGTTGCAGACATCAATATTTATTATGGATTACATTAATTACATACCCAATACCATTATTCCTACAATTTTCTCAACCTTCAATCATCCAAACCAATTGTTAGCATATCATAATAATTTTTAATTTCTCAAATTTGTTTATATACAGGAAATAAAATTCTCCAGGAATGAGGATTTTTCTCATAATGCTTGGCTCTTGTAGCAACAATAATTGGTCTTATGTATAGTATTACATCCTCGCCACATCCAAGACCATTCTCCCTACAATTTCCTCATTCGTTCATTTGTCCACACAAACTGTTAGCATAACATAACAATTTGTAACTATTAATTTCTTGAATCTATTTCATACAAGAAAATAAATTTCCAGACATGAATTTTCTGCTCATAATCTTTGGCTCCATTTCATCCATATGTCTTACATCCCTTCCATATCCAAGACTATTTTACCTGCAATTTCCTCAATTTACACTCATCCAAAAAAACCGTTAGCATATCCTAAAAAATATACATTTTCATGGCAACAATTACAAGGTTTCACAAACTGGTCTCTGAATTGATTACAACATCAATTAAATCACCTCCATTAATCCAACTAGTAACTGGAATGAACCCATCATTCTCTACACATGTATTATCAGCTAAACTTTTCTTTCTTCTAGCCATCAATATTTTTATTACTCGGTTCCCTCAACAACACTTTTCTATAATTCATCATTATGTAACTACTCTAACTTGCAACTTTCTTGTTGCATTATCTAACAACACCAGAAGTGTTGTCAAATTAATGAGTTAGTCATACTCACATTATCTCATTTGTTGTCATAATCATTTATATGCCATATATACACGCATTCACCAAAATGCATTCAATAATTCCTTTAATACCACTTGTAACATTTTCAAAAGATCCAAAAAGTGATCTAAGAATTGTAACAACAACAATTCAATCACCTTCAGCTAGTATTCATATTAAATATAATGAAAGTATCCATCATTATGTGTTTTCATCACCACATGATTTTCATAATTTAGCAAATAACTACCAATAAAATAACAAAATCAAGGTGTCAATACCCATGGCCACATCTACACAATGCATCCCCGCATTGACTACACAATACCACATAAATATGTCATACACTCCACTATGGTGAGTTGGAAGGTATGGCCAAATCGTCAACGCATAATCCTAACTCTTCCCAATACTGCCTAAATATTTGGATACCCTCGTCTTCAACCCATGCACAACACAAGGAAACATAATTCGTAAGTGCTCTTCAGTTTCGGCAAAGAGGTTGCAACCCAAACATCAACTATACAAGGGAAGCCATTGAGCACTCACATAGCGCTATATCCCTTCCATATCCAACCATATCATGGTCTCACACATGAATATCCCTATGAGTATTCATTGTTGTAGCAAGATTATTTCTCCTAACTTGACCTGGTTATGATCTCATAACCAATCATAACACAATATGCAACTAAAATTTTATCTAAATGCATTCTAGCATCAACAACATTTACATGGTATAAGCCTTTAGACATTACATATCAATTTAAATCTTGAAAATTTTATTGAGGGAATTCTTACCTCAATTCCCTTCAACATTTATGCATCAGAAGAAACTAAATGCATACCTGCATGGTTTTTATCAACCTACTTGATGCTATCTGATCAACTAGTATTTGTAGAAGCTCACAGGCTCCCTCTTCCATCCTTTTGATTACGATTCATACCACCCTCATGGGTCTTCACATGGATGGAATTCATACGTAGTATTAGCATCCACCTCTTTAACCATGCTATATCAATTTTCCTGAATACATAATCTATCATTATTCATACTCAATTGTCATAACATCATGATTGCATAATAATAGACTATTCTAAGTCCACAAGCATGCCATATGCATATCCAAGAATGTACATATGCACAAATGAACATCCATATGCACCAAGAATTCACTATTATCATTCCTACTAATGCATCTAAATTCATTGTATGCATCGTGCACTCTAGTACATTTATTTTCCAATTCACTTATTTATTTATTTACTTATTTTGTAGTTGGTTTTCCTTGAATTTTTTCATATCCTTGTTGCCTTCTGTGCTGCCATTCTACTCATATGCACTATTGTTTCTTGGTCTGAAAAATTCCAACAAAGTTCCACATATTCATTATGAAATCCAACCAATGTGTTATATTTACAACAACCTCTCTTAGGTAGTCATATCCAAAATTTACCTTTATAAAACATTCCAGAACCTTGGAATGAGGTAACTCATAACATTCCATCACTCTACTACCACAACATTCTTGAATAAAATACTATTACTTATAGTTTTCCATTAGATTACTTCATGTAAAATTTCCCTATGAAACCATACCTTTTTCAATTAATATCATTCTCAATGGAAGTCTATTTTCATATAGTGGCACTTTTCAAGTGAAAGAACCTTCATTATTCTATGCCTCATTTCTCTGCATTGGTATCATGCTTCCACTGTGAACTCTAATATCAGAAGTGGATTTCTTTCTATGAGTACTTTTAGAAAAGTAGTAAGTCATATCTAACAAATATTTCTCAGGAACTCATGTGTTTGGCACATAGAGATGATTCACACATCACCTCTTAAGTTGATTATTCTCTTTCAGATCAAGCTTGCAACTATCTACACATCTCTAACTTCAAGGATGTGGAGTCTTACTTTTCCTTTATATTCCCATTAATGAAATTATTCTCCTATTGGATTCATGTCATATGTGATTTACTTGCAATGCATTCACACTCTGTAGAAGCTGAATAATAATCCTTTTGTTCCATTCTTCTTGAGTTCTTTATCCACTTTTCATTACTTGCATTGTAGCTCTTTATTACCTCATCCAAATTCTGCCAGCTCTATCATGCTTCCATGAATATCATATCCAGTCCTAGGCTTGAATTTATCCAATTATACCTTTGATTCTATCAAATCTACAAGCAACCACTTTTGTTAGAATTATATATATTATAAAAAAAATGTCAATTAAGGCTACATGTCCTTTTTATCTTCAATTCATGAAGATTTATATTAGAACTCTCCAAATTATAATAGTTATAGGTTATTATCCTCTAAATCATATTTCCAATGACTATACTCGTGCCCCAATCCAATATTCGAGTTGAAAGTTATGGCTTCTTGAAAAATCCACTTTCACCCCATTTGTGGATTTTCTCCACTAGTGTAATTTTATTGAAATGCCAACTTCAGTCAACTGTAGAAGAAAATATGTCAAGAACTAGAGAAAAATTTGTATGAGGTGTAGATAAAAATAATGATAAGGAATTCAAAAAATCTCTCATATTTTCAATCCGATGCTCTAGTAAAAAAAAGCAACAATCTGGAAATCTCTCATTTTCCACCCCTTTTACCAAACTTGAATTTTTAGCAAAATTGATCATCTCTCAATATGTGCACTTCTAGAAAAATTTCACTAAACCAAAGTTATTCATTTTTATGAGTGTATAAAAATTTGATTAAATTAATTTTTTTCATTTTGCGAGCTAGGGTAACGTTTCCTCTAAAAATCTTAAAAATCCCCCAAAAGTGGCCCGAAATAGTGGATTTTGGCCTATTTCAACATCCCTATTCAAATAACCTTAGAAATTATTCAGTTCCTTTCTAGGTTATTTTTGTGTCTAATTTTTGGACACTCTCGATGAATTTCATCTTAATTTGGACCTCTTCCAATCATCTAAACTCGTATCTTTAAAAATCACTATTTTGCAATTTCTGACAAATTCGAGCAAAAATGGACAATGGACATATTTGAAATTTTTTTACAGCTTGTCTCTGTGGAAAAAACCCATAAGTTTCATATCAATCCAACTTAACATGCTCCAGTTATGGCCAAAATATCAAAATGGCTCTAGACTTCATTTTTTTTTTAAACTAATGGAAAACAATTCCTATGTGGAAATATGCACCGTCGATCTCAAATTGGAAGAGATCTAGACCATTGATCTCATTGGCATTGACAAGTTGTATCTATACCTCCACAATCCTATCATAAGTCTTCTTCATTGGAATCTTTCCTAATGGAAAATTTCAAATGGTGGGCATGCGAATCCCTTTGAAATATGTAGTGTGAAACACTATTGGACACTTCCCTTCAGAGACCCTCTATCAGAAACAAAACTTACCATGCTCCTTTACCTTTCCAAAATATAGGCTCTGATAGGTTATCAAACTTTTTGTATCAAAATCACCCATCAAAAACATTCCCGAACAATCCTTCTGATAGCCTCCTTCTAAATACTTTCACTTGACTGCTACATGGCACTAGTGTATTCTCCCACTCTTGATGGTGTGTCCTCTACCATGGCATGATGATGTGGTGTCTTAAGTGGCATTATCCTCCTCCCTTGACCCTTCCAAGACAACATTCTCATTTTAAAGATCATATGGTCAAAAATTGTTCTAATCAACCACCACGATCATCTTGGAATAGAAAACTACACACCGGTTACCTCGATTGGACTAACTTCCTCAGAAAGTTTCTAAATGAACTCTTTCGAAAACACTTTTTCGAAAGAACATCTCTACAAGATCTGAAAACGGAGAATGAACCTAATTTATCTGATGGATCTCGTTGTTTTGAGCTTCTACCATTGGGCTTCTCTTCTTCGGACTTCAAACTTATGTCTAAATTCAGACCTGCCAAAACCATCCTTCCAAGAAGTCTATGGATAAGAATGGATCTAATTGATCTGAAAACTCTTGTTATTTCTATCTCGTGTCATCCAAATCCTCCCTTCATACTCAACCTCAAGCTTGACTCTTAAGTCTTTCTGAGACTTCCTTCTCAAAGGCCCGTCAGTAATGCCTTACTTCAATCCTATGTGATTGAATCTCGACCGTTGATCCTCACGATCGAACTAATCTAGGTTGTCAGTCCACAAAACTACATAGTCACCATGAAACTCACAAGAAATCGACATGCAAGGATGAATTAAACTCTGCAACTATAGATCAATGCCATAACTCACTTCTTTGACTACTCTAAAGCACTAAAATTTGAAATCTGCTTAAAATTTGGGGATTTCACTTATGTTCTCTCTGTTTCCCCCCCAAATTCATCACAGACAAAACTGCAACAATAGATTTTTCAAATTCACACTAGTTCTAGCCCATACTAGTTCGGTGTTAAACCATAAGCTTTGATACCAATCTATAACATACCCAGACACCAGGTTGGGCCACACTACCTCAAACTAACTTGTAACATACTCGGTAAAACAAGTCCCCAAAAAAAAATTCCTAGGTACAGATATGAAACATACATGTTGCCCAAGTACTTCTAGATTCACCCTCATTGTTTGATTATGATTGTTTTTCCATTATTTAAAATAATAAGCATGGATTAAACACATGCAATTAATAAGAACATGCTAAACCACCCAACAAAGGAACAACGTGCCATGCACAACAAATAACCAGTAGGCAGGCACATTATAAATACATATCTTAGAGATAAATAAATACATAGCAAGATATGCATTATACAAAAAACACAAAGAGCAATTATATTTTCAAGTAAACATTCACCAAATGGTTGCAGACCAAGGACGTTCCTCCCAACCATATACATTGTTTGTCATTCGCCCTCAACAACAATGTCACCCTCGAGCTAGGGCTATGAATCCACAAGGACAGGTCCTAGGACAAATCTCAAAACACACTAGTTAGCTAACAAGCTCTCAAGTTTTCCCAACCACAAAGCAATCCCAATTTCCAACTCTCTTTCCCCTTTATCCTGCACAACCTAAAGAAATGTACCCCTTTCTTTTCCATCCAGTCCCTCAGGTTGTCCCATTTCTCTCCAGGGCTCCAGTGCTACTGGTCAGGAAATATCCTTCCATATAAACTACAAGGATTCTTAATTGTGGATAGTTCTTTATGAACTGCCATCAATATCATGCACACAGGCATTCATTCCCTCTTGGAATGATTCAATAATTCATTACAACCATCTAGCAATGGTTGTCCTCTTCCATCCATTTTTTTCCTTGATCATGTCAAGAGTACACAAATTAGCAAGAATGAGGAACCAAAAATGAAATAGTGAGAAGAGTCTAAGAGTGAATGGAGAAGATCCCCCAAAACAACCCACAAGGGATGTTTATATAATTACATGAAATCAAGAACCACATGGCCTCCCCCCCAAGAAGATCATGTAACCGCTTTCCTCAAATAAAGCCAATATGGACAAATAAAATATAATAAAAAAACTTTTCTCCTTAATCCCCCTCTCTTGTGGAGTCATATCCCACTATCTCTTGTCTTTGTCTATCTTGCATCCAACATTGTATTTTTATTAATGTATATAGAAGTATTACATTTCCTAGGCACTCCATCCCCTTTTCAACTTTACCGACTCACCATCCTAATGTCACATTTTCATAATACATTCTAGTTCATAGGGATTAAAAATGGGGTGTTACATTCCTCTTCAACAATTTTGTCTATAATCATTGTCATGTTTTCTTCCTTGTTCAATTGTTCATTTCATGCTATTCCTCCTGTAATTCTTTTTGTAGCTTCCAACAGATGCTTGGATGTTGATTCTTACTTTCTTGACTGTTTTTTATGGTATTATTTCCATAGAAGAATAAGAATATTCTTGTATTACCTTCTTCTTACCCATGTTCTTTGATTATGGAGTCACAATTTATGTAAGGGGATGAATTTCTTTCTCTCCTAACATTTTTTTTATTGCAAGTAGTTTTCTTTACATTTTTTTTGTCTTGCTTCTTAGGTTTCGAAGGACTTCCCTTCTATGATGACTATAAAATCTTATCCACTTTTTTCTTCTTGAATTTAATTCTTGAAATGTTTGGAAAATATTTTATAGTATTTTCATCTATGTTTAAATTTTCACTTGATTGACCATTTTCTTGAAAATTGTTTCTTAGCATAAATTCTTCCCAGGTTTGATTCAATCCTTCTAGCTTGTCCAACACTACAAGCTTAATTAATACATGATGGTACACAAATCTATCTTTATTTGGTGGATTTTTCTGAACTGCCACTTCCATTTTTGTAAGACTCTTTAATAGAAAATAAGGCATGTTGATCCTCTTATTTGTGTCCTTCAAATGTTGTAACAAATGGATGTGATAGAGAAATATTAAACTATACCTACCTTCACAAATAAGATAATTCTATATGAATAATACGAGCTATTTCCATGGGTCGTCAAGCCAAACTCTCAAAATTCCTTTGGTCCAGCCCATATTTTTCAAAGTCTTATTCAGAAAGGTTCTCCATCCTTTTCCCTTCACTTGTTGGCTATTGAAATAGTTTTCTCCCTTCTGTTCCAAACCTATAATTGCAACCAATGATTCTCTTGTCACTGTGATTTTTATATCCCCAACCCCGGTTGTTCTTCCATTGAATGTTTCATTGAATTCCATGGTTACTAACACATTATTCCCCTGAAATTTCTCAAATAAATTTAGTAACCGACTTTATGAAAGATGATTGTATAGGTGGGAAACTCATCAATTAACGTTGTTCCCTGTAGCTCATATATGATCATAAAAGGCACTACCATTTTGTTTACTTTGTGTTGTAGATTTGTTAGGTTTTGGGTTAGATTCCTTACAAAAAAAAAGGTAACAATGGTGGAAATGGGAAATATATGGAGGATACAAAATGACAGGGAAAATACTGGAGAATGAGCTGACTTGCCTATCTGTTTAATAGATTAACTCAAATGTATGAAGCTCTATCAGAGCATCATATCATGATAGTATTTCATCATATCAAATGGTGTCTATTTTCTATGATGATAAAATTTCATACGAATATCATCATTTGATAATGATGGCGCATAAATATTGGATATGGTTATGGTGGTTGACGAATGGTATTATAATTATAGGTGGAGAAATGGGTAAGTGTGAAAAATCAGTTTGAACTCATGGAATATAATTATGTGTACAACACATAATCATAATAATTTCAATTTAGATTCATTTATAACTGGAGTGAATGGTCTCAAATAAATATAATAATTCATAGATGATGTATTTGGCATAACTAAGAAATAGTTAATTAATAAAATAGTAAATCCTAGTCATCGGCTTTAAAATGCTTCTTCTTCATTATTTTTTCATGCCATGTTTCCCGTTTCTCTGTATAAGGGTGGTTTTATGCAGTGCATCTTGCTAAATTTTATCTATCTCATTTAATTGTAAAACTTTTTGTTGTTGAGCTTATGACAAATTTAATCCTAATTCTGATGCAATTTTGAAAGTATTTACCTTAAACTCAATGGGGAGAAGAACATGTTTTTCATATACCAAATCATAAAGGGTGTGACCGGTAACATTTTTCCATGTAGCTCTATAGGCCCACAAGGCATTGGGAAGTTTCTTTGCCCAATCTGTCCAATGGAGTTAAAATTTATTCATTAGAATCCCTTCTAAAACCTTATTTGTAGATTCCATTTGGCCATTGGCCTATGGATGATATGATGTGGAATTCTTGTTTTTGATTTTATATTGTTGCAAAATAGATTGAACTAACCTTGAACTGAATTGTTCCCCCTGGTTAGTAAAAATTTCTCTAGGTACTCAAAATCGAATGAAAATATCTTCAAACAAGAAATTTACTATTGACTACTCAATGGCGTATGTTAAATATTTCACTTCAACCCATTTGGTAACATAATCTATGAAAACTAAAATATACCTCTTCCTTTTTTATAGTGGATTAATGGGCCCTACAAAGTCTAGATCCCACTTATCGAGTGGTTCAATAAGGACTTAAGGATGAAGTGGCATGTCATTGGCTGCAACAAGAAAACTCATCCTTTGGAAACTGTCACATCCCCTCACATACTTTTTGGTATCTCTGAAAATAAAGGTCCAATAGCATCCCAACTGAAGTATTTTGTAGGTTGTCCTTTTTTTTGAAAAGTTCCCACTGCAAGGCTCATCATGACAAGTATTCAAGATATCAAACATTTCATCCTCTCTAACACATCAATGGATGATATTATATTCTCATGTATATAAAAGGTCGCCTCCAATACAACGGTATTTAGCACTCTACCTAATAACCTTTTGTTTTCCTTTGTTGAAAAGTGAGGTGGAAATTTCCCTATACACAAATAATTTGCAATGTCAGCAAATCATGGAAACTTAATAGAAATTGAAAATAAATTTTCATCAAGAAAAGTATCTACAATAGGAATGGTCTCATCGAGAGTATTGGTATGGGAAATGAATTTTTCTACCAGATGTTCCCTTCCTAGCCTATCTAAAACAATGATATTAAATTCCCACAACAAGAGATCCATCTTGTTATTTTTTCATTTGTTATTGGTTTATTCATAAGGCACCTTACGGAAGAATGGTATATATGCACAAAAATATTATACCCTACAATGTGATGTCAAAATTTATTTATTGCATAAATGAATGCCAAAAATTCATTCTCTGTAATCGTATAGTTGAGTTCAGTAGGAATTAGGTTTTTACAGACAAAATAAATTTCATAATTTTGTTGATTTTATTTCTATCCCAAAAATACTCCTATTGTTGTCTCAAAGGAATCTGTAGATATGTGAAAAGGAAATGTACAATTGGGTCCTCTATTTACTAGAGTTGTAGAAAGTTTTTCTTTGAATTCATTAAAGACAACCTGCCATTTAATATCCCGGTAAAATTCGACACCCTTTGCAAGTAACTTAAATAAAGGAGATACATTAATTCTAGTAAATTTCCTGATAAATCATCTATAGTACCTTGCGTGACCAAGGAAGTTCCTCACATCATTTTGAGTGGATGGAGTGAGTAAATTGACAATCATTTCAATATTTTCTAGATCCACCTTGATACCTGCAACTGAAACCCAATGACTAGGCAAAATACCTTCAGTATAATTACAAAAAAAAATCATTGCTTAAGGAAATTATTGTTTCTCATCACCTATTTAAAACTCTTTCGAGGTTATCTAATGATTTCGTAAAAATGTCTCCATAAACTAAAAAATCATCCATATACACCTCTACACAATCATCTATTATATTAACAAAAATGGTTGAGACTGCCCTTTGGAATGTGGCAAGTGCATTACAAAGTCAAAAGGGTAGTACCTTATAGGCATAAGTTCCCCAACGATAAGTAAATGTCATTTTGTATTGATATTCAAGTGATATTCCTAATTGGTTATAGCCATTGCAACCATCAAAGAAAGAAAAGTGTTTATTTCCAACCAATGTGTCCAGGACTTGGTCTATGAAAGGTAGAGGGAAGTGGCATTTTAATGTGGATTTATTGATTTCTCGGTAGTCTACACATACCCTCCATTTTCCATTTTTCTTGGGAACTATAACCAAGGGTGAAACCCATTCGCTATCTGATATAGGCTAGATGAAATCTACATCTAGTAATTTTTGAAGCTCCCCTTTTACAATGTCTTTTAAGGATGGGTTCATTCATATTTGTGGTTGTCGGGCTAGTGTGACATTTTCTTGTATATATATGTGATGGGTGAAAATATGTGGATGGATTCCCTACATATTAGTGTATTCCCAAGTAAAAGATTTAGAAAAATTATGCAAAACAAAAATTAATTGTTTCTATTGTAACTCATCAAGATCAAAATTAATGTTTAAGATTTTCCCAGGAAAATTTTCAATCACTTTATTGCAGGAATTAGTTACAGAGTTTATAGGAAACATAATTTGAAATAAATTTGTTAAGTTATTTGTTATGCACGTCTCTTAAAAAATCTACCCAACAAGATAATTAGAAGAAAAATGTGCAGATGATGAAGCTTGTGAAGATGATGTGGATGTAGATGTTTCAGAATTTGCTTCCTTCCCTATAAAATACGGAGGAAAATCAGGATGAGAGATAAAATGATTGAACTGATTTTCTTCTGTGTTTTCCTTAAGGCTTAAAGCTTGTGCAATGGTTAAAATTGGTTTACTAATTTCGTTATTTGTGTCTGTTTCTTCTAACCATTTTTCCTGCTCTATTTCATTAACTAATTTAGTTGGGGGGTAAATTGTGTTGTGCTTTATTTCGTCTCCATTTTTAATTCTCATATCGCATGATCAATAACTAATGTAGGCAGTAATTGTTGTCAGCCATGATCTACCTGGGATGAGAGGATGTCCACCCAAATTGGATTTGGGTTGAAGAATAATGAAGTCTGATAGGTATTTCCATGAATCCAATGAAGCAATGATATCTTCGATTATACCCTCTTGTTCAATCTTTGATCTATCTATTAGTTCAAGAACCATAGGGGTTGTTATAAGATTAACAATGTTTAAATTTTTCATGGTTTCTAATGTCATGATGTTTATTGTTGCACCTAAATCAATAAGTGTGTTTGGGATAGAAAATTTGTTGACAAATATTGTAACCATTGGAATCTCAGGGTCAACATACTTTTATGATATTGGTTCGGTGGATATCAAGCTTGATATTTTCCCAATCACTTGTATTGTTTCAATATCTTTTATTTTTCTTGTAGTATTCTTATTACACAATTCCCTCATCATTTTAGCATATATTGGGATTTCCTTAATGGCCTATAATAAGGGAATTTTTATGAAACCATTTTTCAATTCTTCTAAAATATCTAGTTCATGTGAGATTTCTAGTTTTTCTTGTTTTTCTGTTAGTAATGGTTCAAGAAATGATGTTGTTTTAGAGTGTTGAATATTTTCCTATGGAATGGTTGATTGTTTTTCTACTATTTTGTTCTGATCCAATTGATTTTCATGTACCTATTCTTCAGTTATTATGGGAGATTTTTATTTATTACCTTACCCAAGTGCAAATTTATTTCTTATAATTCTATGGGAAAATCATGTAACACTACAGGAGCAATAACATAAGTGAGAAAATTGTCTACTTCAATGTTTTAGACAACTTTGTCCTTTTGATTGTTTTGGTTTTCTATTGGCTGGGAAGGAATTGGTGTCGGTCGTGGAGATTGTTAGGTTGAAGGGAGTTGTAGAGGTTGAGATTGAGTTAATTGAGCTGGTGGTGGAAGTGATGAAAAGTGATGATGCAGGTATTGTGGATTTGATTGATATTGTTGTTGGGGATAAAATTGTTGTTTTTGTTGAGGGTAAAATTATTGTGGTTGATATTGAGGTAAATATTGTTGTTGTTGAAAATTGTAGGGTGGTTGATTACCATGTTTATTGTCTCTCCAATTCTTTTGATAAGTTTGATTATAGTTTTGTTGAGGAGGCCATGATTGAATCCATGGCATGGGAACACTCCAATATGCTTTTGTAGGATTCTAATTAGGAAATGTAGAAAATTGATTAGAAGGATCTTGTGACATACTTGTTGGCCTTGACTTCCATGGTCTAATGGGTGATATGTTATAAAGTGATTCTATTTGTTCATTATCTCCTTTGAACATAATATTCATTTAGGGTAGCGAGGAACAATCTTTTGTTGCATGGTTTTCTACACAACTTTTACAAATATGAACACTCTTTAGTGGACATTCATTTTTAGGATGCTTCCCTCTACAATCAACGAAAAAGATGGCTAAAGCTATAGTTTCATATTGTTTTCATTTCTTGGAATTAAAAGAATAAAATTGAGAAGTTAATGTACCTATAAGTTCATTTTTAAAATTTTCTAGAAAGTTACCAATTTCAACCTTACTAATACTCCATATTGCAGGTTTTGTTACTTTTGAAAGGGAATCTCTCTGACATTTTCCAGCTTTATCTTTTCCCCTGGAATACTTCCTGCACAAATTATCAATTTGTTCAAATGGTAAGGATAAGATATAACCAGAAACCATGATATTAAGAATATCAATATATTCATCACGAATTCCTTTTAAGAATATGGTATGAATAAGATCAAAATTTAAAGAACTATTCTTTGATTTTTGCAAATTGTACAAAAATATTTCTAGGTAGTCCTCTAAGTTTTCTTCTTCCTATTGTACCATCATGAAATGTCTTCTTTTGAATCATTTTTCCTATAATAGGCTTGATATTTCTTAAGAAATATCTTCCTCATGGTGACCTAATGTGTTATTGTAATTTCACCTAGTCCCATAAACCGCTTTAATGCAATTGATTTTAGAGTGGCAAGAAACAATCTCAATTTGTAAGCATCATCAATATACCCATATATTCGGCATAAAATATCATATTAAAAAAAAAATGAATTGGAATATTTGGAAGTCATACCATAGAAATTAGGAAGAGTGGAAGGAATGATATTTTTCATTTTTAACTCAATTCCAAATTTAGTAGGTATAATAGGAAAACCAAATGTAACCTCTTCTTCATATTCACCTATTTGGTTCCTATAACCATTTGGAGATATTTATCATTTAAATCTAGATTTTGGCATTCTTTCTCCATCTCCTTCTCTTCTTGACATTCTTTTCCTTTCTTCTCCACCTCTTGGTCTTCGTTCACCTTCACCTTCTTTCTTGGTATTCGTTCTCCTCCAATATGGGATTCCTCATTAGCCATCTTATTGTCCCAAAAGATCCAAAACTATTTACTCCAACCTTTGGGTGTTTCCTATGGATATTCAACTTATTCAAAAGTATCTTATGTTTGAGTTTGATTTGAACTTTCTACAACATTAATTTTCCCTATATCCTTCTTAGTACCTCCAACCAAGTTAAAATTTGGGGGTTGTATGGATGTTTTGATAGGTTGTTTGATAGATGACTTATTATATAGTTTTGAAGATGATGAAGAAGGTGTTTTAGTAATTATATTAGTGGATGGTTGTGAATATGGTTGTTTTAGTAATTATATTAGTGGATGGTTGTGAATATGGTTTAGTAGGTAGCTTCATGGGTGAAATACTTTTTTGATCGAGATTCCCATTTTCTTGGAAAATTTATTTTTCCCATCTAATGAACCTACCTTTATTTTCTCTATGATTAATCACCTTATGCATTCAAAATATGCATGACAAGGACTTGTGAATAATCACTAAAGTGAATGTGTAGGTTTTTACCTCTCATCTTACCGTTTTCATGTCTCCCTATCGAAAATGCACATATCAAAAACAAAAATGCAAAAAAAAATCAAACAACAAAAATCAGAAACCAAAATTGTAAGAAAGTGAAAATAAAGAAATCAAAAGAAAAACTGCAATCTAAAAACTAATTCCTTTAGTGCCTCCCCAACAATGGTCCCAAATGTTGGTCTGATTTAGTGGTCTATATTCCTCGACATTTTCTATCAATATAGGTAGGTAATAATATGAGACACATGCACAATATGTGTAGAACTAATGTTTAAATTTCCTAAAGTGCCACTCACAAATAGAAATTAATTCATTTGATCACAATCACTTAGACTTGACTGTCAACTGGTAGGGACTTAGATTACAATTGAATTCTCTATGTTCTCACTTGAAAATGCACTATGTTTTAGTTAACTAATCTCTGAAATCATAAAGGGATAGTTCTGAATATGAGTGAAAAGGATGGATGAAAATAAACTAATCTATTCAAAGCTCGAATGAAATGTGTCAATAAGAAAAGAAGAAAGTTGCAAACTTACTTTAAACTTCTAAGTATATTTATGTGATGACGGTTGGTATGGAATGGTAGATGAAAGATCATTCAAGGATCTGATTGTCTTTAAGATCAATACCTAAAATAATAATTAATCATCATAATCAGAGTAACATTGCTTGTAAACTTTTTAAAATAAAACACTTAATCTACAATATATTATAACAACAAATGTGCATCTACAAGAAATTACAATAATCATAGAAATCAATTGAAAATGAAAGTAATTCTAAAACAATTATGGAAATACAACACATACCATGGGGCCCTCCTTGAATATGTTGTTTAGAGAAAACTCAGTCTGTGTAAAAAAATTAACTCATAAATTGAATTCAAAGCTCCATTGTATTAAAACTCAACACAATTCAACAATTAAAATATATTTCTTGGATCATAATCTCGATAGTATCACTAACTTTGATATCCCTTATTATCTAGTTTTTATACATATCTCAAGGAATTTGAGTTATTTCCATGTGTATTATGTTTTACAAAACTAATTACAGGAATAACGATTAGATATTCATTTTAGCGCTTAGCATAACTTCTCCATGGTCATCTGAGTTGAATCCTTGATATTTTGTTTGGTTTAACCTTGCTCCTCGCTCCAACGCATTGAGTTCTTGATTCTATGAGAAAACCTGTAGATTCGCGGTTGATTCCACAAATTTCCTGTAACTGTCTATTCGTTTTGACTGCACATTTGACCATTGGGTTCTACATGCTATGAGAATGGAGAAATAGATAAATTACCATCTCATTATGTCCATGAAGTTCCTCCAAGTGGAAATTCTCCATTTGAACGAGTGCAAGTATGCTAACCTTCAATTCCTATAATAAATCATATCACAAGGTTAATTCCTGTAATAGCTTATCTGTAATCAATTTATTGAAAAAATAGTTCTTAATACCATTTACAAGAAAAACTAAGATTTAATCACAAAAAGATAAATTATTACCTTGTTTGTATGCATTGAACCATTAATAAGATAGAAGTGGGAAAAAATAGAGGTTTCTAAGAAAAAAANATTGAAAATGAAAGTAATTCTAAAACAATTATGGAAATACAACACATACCATGGGGCCCTCCTTGAATATGTTGTTTAGAGAAAACTCAGTCTGTGTAAAAAAATTAACTCATAAATTGAATTCAAAGCTCCATTGTATTAAAACTCAACACAATTCAACAATTAAAATATATTTCTTGGATCATAATCTCGATAGTATCACTAACTTTGATATCCCTTATTATCTAGTTTTTATACATATCTCAAGGAATTTGAGTTATTTCCATGTGTATTATGTTTTACAAAACTAATTACAGGAATAACGATTAGATATTCATTTTAGCGCTTAGCATAACTTCTCCATGGTCATCTGAGTTGAATCCTTGATATTTTGTTTGGTTTAACCTTGCTCCTCGCTCCAACGCATTGAGTTCTTGATTCTATGAGAAAACCTGTAGATTCGCGGTTGATTCCACAAATTTCCTGTAACTGTCTATTCGTTTTGACTGCACATTTGACCATTGGGTTCTACATGCTATGAGAATGGAGAAATAGATAAATTACCATCTCATTATGTCCATGAAGTTCCTCCAAGTGGAAATTCTCCATTTGAACGAGTGCAAGTATGCTAACCTTCAATTCCTATAATAAATCATATCACAAGGTTAATTCCTGTAATAGCTTATCTGTAATCAATTTATTGAAAAAATAGTTCTTAATACCATTTACAAGAAAAACTAAGATTTAATCACAAAAAGATAAATTATTACCTTGTTTGTATGCATTGAACCATTAATAAGATAGAAGTGGGAAAAAATAGAGGTTTCTAAGAAAAAAAAGAGGATGAATGGGCCTGGTGAAAGGGTAAAAACTGGTACCCAACAAGTCTTGGTAGAAAATACATGTGGCATATCATGGAACTCTATTATGGTTCTCGGTTTGGACATTATGACCCCATACCAAATTTCCAACATGTCCTTGAGTGGCTCGAGGAAGCAAGTTGCAAATCGGGATAAAACTCTAACCAGGCCTTGGTGTTATCATACAAATCAGTCTGTGCAGACACATACCGATCTCCCTAGACTTGGAACCCAAGACTAGAACAAAACATGACATAATATATAACTTTTCCTAGGTTTATGTAATAAAAAATACTAGCTAGCAAGAGCCCACACCTTTGAATCGACATTTGTCCTCTCTAGTTGCAGTTCCTAGATCCATCTTTAGACTTGTGAATGATAACCTGTAAGAAGACATAAGACAACAAGACCGAAAGAAAAAATAATATATTTTTATGAAACCTATGTAAATTATCAAGGAGAAATACAATGAATATAATCAAACATAAACAACCTTTGTGGGAAAGAAACTATATTATTGTATTAATGATAATGAAAAGAGATTACAACCAAAGTTTCCTTGATGTTGTGAAGCTCCTACCAACAAGCTCATTTCTCTAATGCCCACAATGCATCCATGAAATCCATCACCATCAACTGACTCTTTTAGCTAAGATTGAATTCCTCAAAGCCAAATAATTACTAACAATCCTCCAATGACAAACCAGAAGCAATGCTATCAATCATTATTCTCAATCCACTATTCACTATTTTCTATTAGCCTTTCCTCATGAGGGAAACCTCCTTTTATAGATTGAAGAGGAAAAGAGTAAGGAGGTTAGGATGAGAGTTTAGGATCCCCCTAGATCAATATTAGGAGTGAGATCCAAACCGATCAGAGAACACCTCATCCTGGAGCTTCTCTTCTAGAATCTTATCAAATTTTGTCATGTTATCCCCTTTAAAGTAGTGTTGTACCCTGCAGTGGAGCAACTTGAGACACTTACACACCCTGCAGTGGTGCAACATGCGACACTTGAGGGTGTCATACCCTGAAGTGATGCAAGTTGTGAAAGTCTCTTAAATAAAGGATTCAAAGGCCTTAATAACATGTTTAACCCTTTTTGCATTCTTTCCTTCTCCCAAAGTAAGGTTCTTCTTCATCAATGATAGCTTGTGTGCTCTGGATGATAGAGGATAAGTGAACATTGTTAGCTATGAAAAAATATTGTGTAACACTCAGATGGATGAGCCATCAGTTCCATTGGATTCATAGCATTGGATTTCATCTAGGGAGACCCATCTACTTTAATTTCATTTCCCATAAAATCATTTGTTGGGGGCTCTCAAGAACTAGGGTTTTACTCAGTGAGGCACAGTGCAATTTCTGAACAAGAGGTCAATTTTCAAAAACATTATGTCAGGAGATTTTGAGTATCATGGTTGCATGACCCTTGTCCAAATAGATTTGTGGGAGATTGTAGAACTTTTTTATGGTGCTCGATCTCAATTTTATGCCCCTAGAACAAATTGCCAACATGTCCCTGAATGGCTTTAGAAGGTGAGTTGAAACTTGCAAGAAAACTCTAACTGGGCCTCAGATGAAAATTTTTCCAGTTACATTGGATTCATGGCATCGGGTTTCAACTACGGGGGCCCCTCTATTGTCATTCCATTTCCTGAAAAAATGTTTGTTGGAGGATCTCCAAAACCAAGGTTTTTCTCATTGAGGCACAATGCAATATCTGAACAAGAGGTCGATTTTCAAGAATATTATGTTGGGCAATTGTGGGTAGAATGGTCACATGGTACTTAGCCAAGAATATGTGAGAAATATTGTGGAACTTTGTTATGGCACTTGTTTTGGATTTTACGCCACCGGACCAAATTGTCAACATGCTATTGAATGGCTTGAGGAGGTGAGTTTCAACTTGCGATAAAACTCTAACTGGACCTCGGATGGAAAAAATGCCAGTTGCATTAGATTCAAGGAACTATGTTTCAGCTAGTGATACCCCTCCCATGTAATTCCATTGCTCTAAAAAGTGTTTGTTGAAGGATCTTTGGAACTAGGGTTTTTCTCAGTGAGGCACAATGCAATTTTTTAAAAAGAGGTCAATTTTCAAGAACAATGTGTCAAGCGATTGTGGGTAGCATGGTCATGTGGGTCTTGGCCAAATATATGTTTGGGATATTACAAAAATCTATTGTAGTGCTCATCTTTCATTTTAGGCCCTCATATCAAATTACCAACATGTCCTTGAATGGCTTGAGGAGTCAAGTTGCAACTTGTGATAAAACTCTAACTAGGCCTCGGATGGATGAACCATCAATTGCATTGGATTCATGGAAATGGGTTTCAACTTAGGGGACCCCTATGCTTTCATTTCATTACCCAAAAAATCGTTTATTGGAGGATCTCTGAAACTAGGGTTTCACTCAATGCTTATTACATAGGTTTGACAATTTAGCACCTTGTAAGGAAAGGCAAGGAAAGAAAAGGAAAGGCATGGAAAGACAAGGCAAGGCAAGACAAGGAAAGGTAAGGAAAGGAAAGGAAATCAAATACAAGGAAAGGAAAGATAGGGAAAGGAAAGGCAAGGAAATGATAAGAAAACAAGGCAAGGCTAAGATAGAAAGGGAATGAAAGGAAAGAAAAGTCAAGGAAAGGCAAGGAAAGGCAAGGCTAGGCTAGGCTATACATGGAAAGATAAGACATGACATGGAAATACTAGGAATGTTGGTCAACTGAGGGGGGGGGGTGAATCAATTTTTACTATTCTTAAAGAATTATGCCCATTTTATACTCATTACAGAAAACTCAATGATGATCACAATAATGCAGGGAAGTAAGCAATAGAATATTCAATAACAATCACACACATGAAATATACAGAGACAGATATTCCTGAGGAAACCCATAAAGGGAGAAAACCTCTTCTTCTTGATATGATAAGTAGTCCTTATTTTCTGTACATTATCATTCTTCTTAGCACCAACTCTTTATGAGGCTACCAAATCTATTTTGCAATATGCAACTTGCTGAGAGCACCAACTCTCTAGTTTCTCTAGCACCCACTAGAAGGAAGCACCAACTCCCTGGTTTTTATAGCACCCACTAGAAGGAAGCACCAACTCCCTATTTTTTCTGGTTCCAATCAGATGGGAGATCCAACTCCCTATGTTCAAGAACCCACTTGAACTTCTAAGGGAAAAAGTCCTCCCTAGCACCTCCCTACCACCCTGAAATATAAATCTTTGCTTCCTGAAATTTAATACAGTGACACAACATTTATCAATGGCTTACTAGTCTCATCACTGTTCTGCTACACTGCTATGCTCTGCCTACATCAGTGTCTTCTTGCTTGCATCTTCTTGCTCTTTCTGCTATTTTTCTCTGTCTCTACCTCTAATTCCTTCTCCTTCTCCTCATTCCAGCAACTCTAACTCTTCAACCTGTCTTCTGCACTTTATGGTCTTTTTTATCCTTTTGCATGTCTTGCACACCTTCTATGTGTTTTGCACAACATCTATGTGTTCTACATGATGTATGTGTGTTCTACACAACACATCTCCTCTATTGTGATACGCTTCAACTTTGTCTACTTCTCCACATGCCTTGCATGTTTTTCCTTCACCGCATGCCCAGACCTTTTCTAGGAATCTCACACCCACAACTACAACTTATCTCACGTTTTCATCCCTACTCTACATCTCTTCCTCCCCTTTCACATG
Organism: Picea sitchensis; assembly: GCA_010110895.2. Lineage (NCBI taxonomy): Eukaryota > Viridiplantae > Streptophyta > Pinopsida > Pinales > Pinaceae > Picea > Picea sitchensis. The sequence continues at coordinate 128,254 of SNQJ01S0050933.1, forward strand.
CCAAAACCACACAGATCATGCGTTACTCTAGCCATCTCTAAATTCCCAAGAGAAGAATCTAAAACACCCAAGAATAATCACTTTGTCCTCAGTGGCAGTCATGCCAATCATGCCTTCTCTGGTAGTGCAACCCTTCAACTCTTATGGAGTCTTTCAGTCATTTCTAGAAGTTATCGAGAGAACCTCAACACACTCATCCCTTTGTCGCTTTTTTCCCTTCTTGATAAAACCATACAACAAGCACTAGATTTTCTATCTAAGCCCCTTCATTTTGTGTGACCACAAGCTGTGATCAGCTGCCTCTCAAAAATGTGCTTCGTGACATCGCTCTTCATGTATTCTACTATGAGTCACTCTAACTCTCCCATATTAATATTTCTGAAGTGGAGCCTAGATTCTTTCCTATTTTTCACTAAAGTGACCACCAACTATGACCAGGGGCCCGATGTTTCGCGAATTTCAGGCTGCAAGTCATTTTGACTCAACAGATTCCTGATCTCCTAGTTGGAGCCTAGACTTGCTAGCTCCTTTCCTAACCTTCATTGATATGACCATGGTTGTGACAACAAGCCTAACTTCTGAGCACCTTGCGACTTCACACATCGGATATTCAGCTGCGAGTTACCTCGATTATTCTAACTTGCAAAATCCGAAGTGGAGCCTAGTGATGTGCTAGCTCCTCCCTTATTTTCCATTGATGTTACCTTGGCTGTGACCAACATCCAAGCAAAAGGGTGTTTCACGTTTCATGAATTCATGAACCTCATCATGCCTAATCAACATTCCATGATCATCAGTGATCCAACGGTCTAGATATCACCTTCACGAATCGATATTTCACAAGTTTCACATTTCAAGTTTTGTTCGATCGGCGACTCACAATATTCCTCAATCAACAATTTCGATCACCTTCTTCACACTTTGATATTTTGCATTTCGTGACTTCATTCTTCGCGAAGTCGAAGGTTGTCTCACCTCCCTTCTTCTGATTTCAAAACTCGTGCTTGCATCAGATCAACGACCTACAATCCTTCCTTTATAAATGACTGGGATCACCTTCTACATTTTTGGGTTTCACGTTTCACGACTTCATGCTTCGCGATGTCGATGGTTGGCTCACCTCCCTTCTTCTGATTCCTAAATCAGAAAGGTGCTAATCTCTCTCCACATGTCTTCTCTTGATGGACAACCATGATAGATTTTCATTGTTTAGGTCTTCGCCTTTCGCAAACTCATAAGTTAACATCTCCTTTCTTCAATCATCCGAGCTCTGAACCCCGATTCTTCTCTCGTTAGATCGACAATCGATATCTCTCCAAGATCAACAGCCCACTTCGCTCCTCCTCCTGAGCTTTGGAGTGTTGATTACTTCTGCGCTTATCCTCCTTGCGGCTACACTAGATGTAATGGCCCACAACGGTCCTTAATCCACGATCGACATCCCACGTTGCTCCTCCTCCTGAGCTTTATTCCTTCTGAAAACTCTCGAATTCTAAGGAATCCTATGCACTCTGTGCTTGTGTTCTTGAGCTCTGTGCCCTGTTCTCATCCTCCTGAGCTTGTAGATAACAATTCCTGATTCTTTGATTTCCTCTTTTAGATCTTTTTTGTTTTTTCTATCCATTAATGACAAGCGCATCATTTTTGTTCCTGTAAACATGCCAACAATCTCCCCCTTTGGCATTGATGGAAACCCTGAAAAACTGCACTATTCTGCTTAGATATTGATCTCCAACTATAGCATCCATATATCCTATTCATCTCCCCCTTTGATATCAATGTCAAATAAAAACACTCTCCCCCTGAGTTGTTGCAGTAATTTTCGGAGGTATCAAATATTAAACCAACACATACTCCCCCTGACAGGATGGACTGTTTTAGCCTGAGAACAGGGTCACATCCAACTTCTGGTGTAGATACTTAAACGGATCTTTTGCAAGTGGTTTAGAGAATATATCAATGATCTGTTATGTGGAAGATATATAATTTAGCTAAACAACTCTGTTTGTAACCTGCTCTTTGAGAAAATGATATTTTATTGGTATATACTTGGTCTTTGAATGGAGAATAAGATTCTTGGAAACACTAATGGTGCTTCTGTTATCATAGTGAATTGGAATGAGATCTTTCTATGATACCTTCAAATCTCCAAGAGTTTGGATCATCCAAAGGACTTGTGTGCAGCAAGTAGAAGCAACAATTTATTCTGCTTCTGTAGTTGATAAGGATATAGAACCGTGATTCTTACTCAACCATGCTACCATAGAATCACCCAAGAAGAATGCACCTCCACTGGTGCTCTTTCTTTCATCTAGATAGTTTTCCCAATCAACATCTGAATATGCAGATAACTGAAAGTTTTGAGTTCTTGGATACCAGAGACCATAAGTCATTGTTCCCTTCAAATATCTAAATATCCTTTTGACAACTACTAAATGGCTTTTCCTGGGAGTGTTGGGCCTCATAATTGTCACATTTATATCCTCTTTTTCCTTCACTATTCCTTACATTTCATCGTCCCAATAACCTTCCATCATACCATTTCCATAATAATACTTGGGTTTCTCCTTATTATTTTCCATTGTATTCATTTCAGTATTATAAGTGAATTTGTGATTGAATATTAGAAAAATAACATATTTTCATTATATATCAAGGTTGGATGAGTTTGATTATGTGTGCAGGCATATGTGAAGATTTTAACAAAGTCAAAAATTACCACCTAGCCTCAAATTCGAATTTCATCTTCAAGCATATTCAAAGGGGAATATCATGGAAGATTTAGATGGCATATCTTATTTAAGATATGTGAGAGATGTGTGGAGGATTTGAAGGGATCATATCTTCTAATAATAGGAAAGTAGTTGAGAATGGTTGAGAGAATAGTGGATCTGTAATTATGACACTCTTCANGGTGTCTTGTCGGTGTGTGGTCTGAGGTGGGATTTGTTAAGAACATGGACTGCTGTGTGTATTTCTTCTACCCAATAGGTTTGGCCAATGTTCTTCTCATTCATCATTGATCTGTCCATTTGCTGCATTGTTCTGTTTTGCCTCTCAACTACTCCATTTTGCTGTGGATTTCTTGGGATTGTGTATTCTCTCTTGATCCCATGTTTATCATAGAATTCCTTGAACTCACTTGACATAAATTCGCCTCCTCTGTCTAATCTTATTGCCTTTAACCTCTTGCCTATTTGATTCTCAGTTAAAGCCTTAAATATTTTAATTTTCTCAAATGTTTTAGCTTTTTCCTTGAGAAAGGCAACCCAAGTAAGTCTAGAGTAATCATCAATGATCAACATGAAGTGGTTTTATTTCCCTATGCCTTCCTGTCTTGATGGTCCACATAAATCCATATGAACTAGTTGGAGTGGTTTCTCTGTTGAAGTAGAGATTTTGGATTTAAACTGTGTCCTGGTAAGCTTTCCTACTTGGCGGGGTTTACGCACCGAATCTTGTGGCTTTGATATTCTTGGAAGATATTTTACTGCCTCAAGATTTTTGAGCTTGATTAAGTGATCAAAGTTTAGATGTCCAAGTCTCCTATGCCATA
>SNQJ01S0050933.1:135587-150752 GCA_010110895.2 Picea sitchensis
TGTTGCATGGGGTTACAATGTGAAATCACTGTAGTTTTCCTGGAGAGAATATAATGACGAAAACGTTGAACTGCTTGAACAACAGCCAAAGCCAGTTTCTCAACATGTTGATACTTGATTTTCGTGGATGATAAACTTCTACTCAAGTAATATATAACATGTTCATCGTGGTTATCATCCTCTTGAACGAGGACCATGCCGATAGTATACTCGGAAGCAGCCAGATAAAGAAAGTAATCTCGACTATAATCCGGAGGGAAAAGAGGAGGAGCTTTCATGAGGGACAATTTTAAAGCTTCAAAAGCATTGTTAGCAACCTTATCCTAGACAAACTCTGAACCTTTCTTTAAAAGACGTGTGAAACCACAAGTAATCTCGGCGTAATTCGGGACGAAACGACGAAGAAAGTTTGCTTTCCCCTGCAAAATTTGTAACTGGCGCAGTGAAGAAGGAGGAGGGAGATTAAGAATCACCTTAACCTTAATAGGATCTACCCGGAACCCATGACGTGAAACAATAAAACCAAGGAGATGACCAGATTCTATGCAAAAGACACATTAATGAGGATTCAAGTGAATGCGATAGAATCGACAACGAACGAAAATTGCTCGGAGATGATTAGGGTGATCGACTCATCGTAAATAATGAGCCGGAAAATCGTCCAAATAAGGTTGAATGATATGCTTGATATTGTGAAATGCGTAAGACATAGCACATTGGAACGTTGCACCTGCATTCCTCAGACCGAAGGGGAGTTTTCTATAGGCGAAAGTACCCCAAGGACAAATAAAAGTCGTTTTATGTTGGTCCTCAAGAGCGATATTAATTTGATTATAGCCAGAAAATCCATCCATGAGGGAAAAGATTTCACTGTCGGCACAGTCATCGACGATCTCGTCAATGAAAGGGGTTGGAAAATTGTCTTTCGGACAAGCTTTGTTAATATCCCGATAATCAACACAAACGCGTTTACTACCACCTTTTTTATCAATTGGTACGGGGTTTGAAACCCATTTTGTCAATGCCACGGGATAAATAAAACCGGATTTAAGAAGTTTTTCAACTTCGAGTTTAATGGTTGTCGCTTTATGTGGATGGACAGGACGAAGGCACTGCCGGACTGGTTTATCTCCGAGGTATGTCTTAATTTCATGGACAACAATAGCAGGGTCGATACCCGACATCTCTTCGTAACTCCAGGCAAAGATATCACGAAATTCTTTAAACAAGGAAGTATAAGTAACAATTTCCTCAGAAGAACACGAAGCTCCAATATGAACGTTCTCGACTATCCCAGGTTTAACTGAAATATCTATCGGTATCATGGGGGAAATGTTACTGAGGTTCCCTTCTGCAAACACATCTCGTGTAGATTGGGGAACAATGGATATAACAACAACGGTTGACAGAGTCGAAATCCGCTGATAATTCTCGAGAGTCTGTTGTTCCAGAAACAGAATGGAACGATGATGTCCATCATCCCAAGGGGTGTCATCCATGATGCACATGATCATCTCGTCAGTGGTAAAGACGACATGGAAAGGATCAGGAGACAACTCCTCAAGAGAGGATATATAAGGGGTTGTCGATTGAATCGCATGATAGGTAGACTCAACCGGACTTAACGGCATGACGTCGCCGAAATGAACATGATCTCCAAGATTAGGGACTATCCAAGGGTCGACAGACACAAGAATTTCATGAGGCGTAGTAGAGATCATATTAATAGAAGAAACTGACGGGCGTGGAATATCGGGTGGTGGTGGTATGGGGAAAGTACCCATTAACGAAAAGTCTTTTAAAAGACCGACTCCAACATTCTCGTAACCCGGTGGGGTTTTAGCAATGAACGGCACGTTGCCAGTGCGAGTATCGGCATTAAAGAAGGCAATTTGATCAACTGTAACCACTTTTCCTTGGTGAGGAAATCGTACGACATGGAAAAGGGTTGACACAACAGCACGCATAGAATCGACCCAGCTACGACCAAGTAGAAGATTGTAATCTAAGGGAGCATCGAAAACTTCCACTTCAACCTGGACGGTCTTACCTTCGAGAGTAACAGGAAATGATGGAAGAACACCGTAAGGATTAAAACCAGAGTCGTTGAAGGCTCTCAAAGTGTTCTGTGATTCATTTAATGGGGGAGAGCTAATGGCTTTCCAACAAGTAAAAGACATTACACACGTAGAGGCACCCTCATCAATAACAGTCTGACAAATGCTCTTGTCGGCAACAACAACTTGTATTTGAAACGCAAGTTGTGGGGGTAACCTTGGACTATGGTATTCCAATTCAAAGACTATCAAATTCATATCCGTGGGATCAATACCACCTATAGCTTTCAACAGAGCCCTTCGCTGTGCATGACAAGACTGAAGGACTTCAAGGGAAGACATCGTTGAAGGTGCTTGGGCCAGATCTTCGACAATGCTATAGTTCTGGGCCGCACGAGCATGAAGATTGAATGACGATTTCTTAATGACACCTTTCGGGGGTGGTCATATAACTGTATCAAGGCTCGATCGTTCAAGATGAAGTGGACCGTTTGCGGGTGGATTCGGTGGAGAGGGTTGTACCAGATCAGGAGGTAAGTCATCAACCTTCTCCTTAGAAGGAGTATAGTCTTTAGCTCTAGTGGTAAGTGCAACATTGTCTTTCTTGGAATCACCGGTGCACATCAAAACATAAGATGATGTAGAAGTAGAGGGTTGGTCATGGATGACCAACGAAGCCTGTTGTTGAGACGGGAAGGGTTGAGACAAGACTGTCAGAGTAGAGGGTTTTGGCGTTCCTGGAAGGAACTTGTTAACCTCGGCACGTCTTGGACAATCCTTCGTGTAGTGATTGTCACCACAGATAAGGCAAGGGTAGTGTGGTTTGCGCTTATCCCGGTATTCAACAGGAGGGGTTTTGGTTTGCTCATTCGGATTATTATGTTTACTCTCCTTATTCTTGCCTCTCCCTTTCTTAGATTTGTTCTTCCCGGTCGGCGTAGACTGGACAACGTTCACTTCAGAGGTTTTACCGGCGGGAGGGGTAGGAGATGGAGCACTTTGAACATTAGAAGAGTTGGATTTAGGGGTCGTGTTTGAAATGGAATGTTATTGGGCATGGGTAGTCCCAATCACACCATCGGCTGCATGTGAAGCAACTGGGGTGGTTGAAGCGCTGGAAGTACCAGGACGAGGCAAGTCCGGTAATAGATCATAAAGAGTTCCCATTTGCGAATAAACGAGATCAAGACACTGAGCACGACTTATAGCCTGCTCTTCTATAACAACACCGCCCATAGCAATGTCTTTACCGATTTTGTTCACAAAAGATTTTGTAAACCATTCTTCCAGTAACTGATCGAGAAGATCAAGTTTAATGAGACGTCACCTCCTTCGCCACTCATGAATATGATCAGATATATGATTGTTTGTATTTTGTTTGAAAGAAGTTAAAATCTCAGTCCCAGTATCGTAACGGATCGGTAACTGGTAATGTGTGAGAAAAGCCATATCAAGGGTGTGAAAATCGAGAAAGAAACCTCGTGGTAACTCAATGTACCACTTCGCAGCAGCTCCAGTGAGGGTTCATTGAAAAAGACAGAGATGAATGGAGTCATCCATTAACGAATTGGACGAACACCATAAATGAAAATTCATGACATGATTATTAGGGTCCTCTCCCGACTTGCCATCGAATTTCGGAATGTCCGATGGAATCTTTGCAGGAATAGCAGGCCATTGGGGAGAGTGACGGATAGGATCATTGAGAATCCTAGACAAATCGGGCAAATCCAAAGTAGTAAGAAAAGAAAACTGCCGATTCACTTGTGGGTACTGGTGACTTTGGGGTGGAAGCCCTGTCGGCAGACCAGTAGGAGCATAAGCAGACTGCCCATAGAGGGAATATCTTGGCTGATTCGGTGGTGGCTGAATAGGGTAGTAACCCCAAGGATTGTGACCTTGAGTCTGAGTAGGGACCTGAGGTTGAGTAGTTTGACCCGAACCCCAAACAGGATTAGTTACACCTGGATATGGTTGGCCTACAGGAGAGACAGTGGTCTGCCCCCCAGCATTTTGAGGAAGGTTTTGTAAAAGCTGATTCCAATACTGGGCCAACTAAGGAGGTATATTTTGTCCAAAAGGGGAGGTTGGTCCCCTTACCGTAGGTAAAATTTCACCCGAAAGTTGTGTGCCAACCATAGGTTGCGTGGTAACTGTGTTGTGTCCGGGAAAAGGAAAAGGAACCGTACCACCCTGTCCACCAACAGGAATTTGTAAGTTTGGTGCAACAGTCGGGATAGTTCCACTAGGATTAGGATTGCCAGTAGGAAATTGAGGGAGTGTCGGGATGAAACCGGGGATAGGATGCCCAGGAAACGGAGGACCACCTGGAGAACTGGCTAGGGTTTGCGGAGGTGTTGGATGGGAAACATTCAACAAAGGATTCAACACATGGTAACCAGGAGGTAAATTTGGGTTAGCCTCAGGCATTTGCTGGGTATTAATAGGAGCTAGGGTAGTTGCAGGAATTGCGGTTTGGACACTCGTAGTATTCGTGAGATGGGCCATCTCGGGAGGAAGAACAAAATGATAAGTGGTAGTCTAGGGTGTAGTCTCTGTCTCAGGAGACATAGGAGGTTTGATTTCGTAAACAGGGGATGACTCTATACCGAAAAGAACTCGATGGAAATTATCGGACCAAAAAGGATCTTGGCCTACTACACCGTGAGAAGGCCCATCAGTTGATTCAGAAGATGTAACAGCGGTTTCTTCAGAAGGATTTACTCATCCAACAGGTCGTTCACCACGACGAATGCGATAGTCCTCTATAGTATTGGTAATTTGAAAATCACCTAGAGGATCAGTGCGTTCTACTTGTGGAGGTGGTGTAGAAATGTCTTGGACTTCACTTATGTCCACGTGTGGTAGAGTAACAAGAGGGATTTCACCCTGATGAGGAGAGTCCTCAGGGGTACCTACAGGTGTTGCTGTATGCAAGGGTTGTGAAATGTCCAGATGTTCCGGGGATAAACCTTGCATCCTACGTGAACGTCGTGGGGGAGAAATTGTAAACAAGTAACAAACTCCGCAACAAAAATCCTATGGTCAACTTCAAGAAACAAACAACACACACTAGTAAACAAAATCTAGAAGCAATCACCAAGCAAACAATACCTTCTAATATTGAAGCCACTAGTTGGTGATGAAATCCAATGTCGCAACAACGAGATGAGAAGGGGCGGGGCTAAGGTGGAAAAGTTACATTGATGACCTGCTTAACAGACTTACGCCCTAGTGCGAGCTCCCACACATAATCGTGGGTATACCCTCCAAGGAGCCCAAGTGAGTTTGATCATTGTCGATTCCAGGTACCGTGAAGACTTTCCCCTCCACAGTCACCTTTGGTAAGAACCTAGAGAGAAAGGCCACTAAGGTCACCGCAAACAACAGTACAACCTGGGGGAACAGTCCTCAGTCTGATCCACACGCAAGGGCAGGGTATCTAGCCCAAAACCAACTCAAAGGCTTCCACTCATAATTGTGGGTATACCTCAGAGTGATCCCCGTAATACGTGCAATCTCTACACCGATGTCAACAAAGTAGGGTTAGTAACTCTGCCAACACCAATGCGACCTAGTGCTTGACCCTTGTGTTAGAAGGGTGTCCCAGGACAATATGTTGCCAATGGAATTTAACACTCGCTAACTCAAGATGCTATTGTGTATTTTTGAGCTTTTGGAGAGTGTATCTCTCTTCCTACTCCAAAGCACTAGCTTAACTAAATGTTGGTGTAAAAGAGCCCTAGAAAAGAGTTACTAGGTAAATTTTAAGATTACACAATGGTTTTAGAAGCTGTTGTTTACTCAAAGGTAACGGAAGTGAAACTCATGATGTATGACTCTGACCCAAATAATGCAAGGATAATGATGAAATATAATTCTTTTCATTCCATGAATCCTAGTTATGGGAGAGAGAGTATCTTCCAAATCAATCTCAATACTACAATGCAAGTACAATGCTCAATTTCCTTTCAGATGTCAATTCACACAATCATATATCAATGAGCAATTTCTATATGTCTTTTTCAAATAAACTCTAAAGCTTGATTTTCAATGTTTTCAAAAAGGAAAAAACAAAATATTGAAAGAAAACTTGTTGTTCACTTTCCAAGAAGAACTCTGATTAATGAGAAAATAAAATCAAACCATCAATAATCAAACAATAACAACCCAACCAAAACTTTCAACGAAAGTAAAAACAAAAGCAAACCAAGGAGTTTTTCAATGCAAATGAAAAATGTCCTTTCAAACCAACAAGAAAATGAGAAACACCAAACACTCAACTCTCAACCAATCACTGGTTCTCAATCAGTCAGACACACTCAACTCCAGAAGTCAGAGAGAATGAAAATGCCAACAAAATCCAAGAAATGAAAGTCAAGCTACTAAGGGCAAGAAAGACCTTGAAACCCTAGATCAGTTCCAGCAAGCAAACTAAAGCAAGAGATATGTAAGTCAACGATTTAATAAGCCAAAAAGGTGTAAATCAACAGATCTAAGCAGTTGACAAAGTCAAAACTTAATTCCAAAAATTTCAAAAATCTTGCTCCCAGGCAAGTAGTGGAACACAGTGCGAGAAGATAGTATTCTCGTAGGCCACCTTAATGCAAGGTGCGAGGTGTTCTCACTGGAATCTATATGCAGAGTGAGAACTTGACTAGTTCTCGCAGGCTGTCAATGGACACAGTGCGAGAACTCCAGAAGATAATGAAAATTTTGAAAATGCAAGTAAAATTCAAACTGGCTTATAGACCCAGAAGGTCTCTCAGGATATTCTGAGGACTCAGACACTGACAAAACAGGAGAAAAAATGAAAATAGAGCAAATGGCCACAGAAAATTCAAAAACCATAAATAAAAAAGGGATAATTCCCCAGTGGAGTCGCCAATCCGTGAGTGCGGACACAAACCGATCTCCCTAGATCCACCTGGATCTAGAACAAAACAGGACAGAATAATACAATTTCCCTAGATCTAGACTATTGAATGAACTAAGAGGTAAGGATTATGGACATACCTTATGAACTCTTTCCTTAGATATCTGTTGTTCCTAGCTTCGCTCCAATGCTCTCGCACCATTCAAATCACAACAGTACAAGCCAATCGAAGTAAAGGAAGATTAATATATTCAATAGCTAGTCTATACATATGATCAAGGAGTTATGTAATAAAGTGACATCATCTTTATGGGAAAGGGACATATTACTGTATTGAATTAATTGAAAGTGAAACTTACAACCTGAGCCTTGATGTCGTAGATCTCCTTTCGATGGATCCTAGCTCTGACACACACACTTGCTCATGCATGAAGAAAATCAACCACTTGAGATGACCTTGCTATTGTCTCTAGCTATTGTAGCATCAGTCCTCCATACAGTCTTGCACCAATTCTCCAATCAATCTCTTGCTAGCTTGCTGCTGGCTTGATTGCTTAACCCTTTCCATGAGCAATCTCCTCAATATATAGGAGAAGATAGATTAGTTACTTGGATAGGAAATGATCCCAAGATATCAGGAAAACCAGTACTTAGATAACCATTCGCTAGACAACTCATTCTTCTCGAAGATTCCCTTCTAGAAGGTTCAATATTTTATCTTTTTCCTTCCTTTGGAACATGTTCGCACCCTGCCAGTTAGTTACAATGCGAACCCTTCGCACCCCAGCTTAATGTAGCCTGCAAGAATCAGGCATTCTCGCAGGCAGATACATAGGTAGCCTGCGAACATCCCTTAAAAGCATGATTTCTGGAAGCAGACAAATGTAACTTCTTTCAGGAAAGTGTTCTTAGTGAAGAGATTGATTTTCCACCATCATAACATCATCATGACATCATCACAATGACAAAAATTGTGGATAACAGGTCGCCATCGACAAAGCGCGCTCCAGTTTCTCCCTCCTTTGCCTCTGCTCTTTGTGGGTGTACCAGGATGAGCCACGGTGAGGCCTACCTTGCTTCCTAGTCATTGTTGTCAAGTGGCATATAAGAATGCAGAGAGGATGCAACGAAACGAAAGTGAGCCAAGATGATAAGGAACCAGAGCTGCACCAGAGCTCCCAACCAACGGGGAGGCCCAAAACGAGAGCAAACCAGCTCTGTCCAGGCGCTCAAAAATATGAATTTCCAAAAACCAGATTCGCTTGGCTATCCATAGACCCTATCATGCTGAGTGTGGTATGAGCGAGAGTTTTTGTGAGAGGTAGGAGTCCCTCCTTTGTATAGCGGCTGTAATGGATGGCTACCATCATAAATACGGAGAGGATGGGTCGCGACCATCAGCATTTATGCTATGGCTCAATGCAGAGCTAGGTGGCGAGGCATTTCCACATTTCACCCCATGCGGGGCTGAGGAATATCTATTTGCAAGGTCTCTGCAATGCCTTGAGAGGTCTATATCATCAGAGAGATGGGCTTGCCAATATATGAGTTCTGACTTAGTATCAATTCCAGTATTTTCCAAGTGATCCCCAACCTTGTTTGCATCTCATTTCACATGAGAAGGGATTAAAGTGAGATTGGGGTGGATGAGATCTCCAAAATCCTCTAGAAGTCCTGAGAGTCTCCAGCTGGGGGAGATCTGCCTAGGGAGTTCACCATGTAGGATTTTGGAGATGAGTTGGATTATGATTTGGGAATCTCCCTCAATGATGATCTGATGGTAATGGTGTTGAAAAACATTTTGGAGGCCTCTGACAAGGCTTATGAGCTCCGCCACATTGTTTGTATTTTCCCCCAAGAAGCCAGCCACCAGGTGAATGATCTTACTAGTATGGTTCCAAAGGACAGTGTCGAAACCAGCTGGTCCAGCATTACCCCTGGAGGTCCTGTCAAGGTTAATCTTGAGGAAGCCTGAGGGGGGTGGGGTCCATAACGTGGGGTTGTTAGTTCATCTATATTTAGTCCTCACCTGGGTTTTCACATGAATTTGCATGTCCCAACCTTTATGAATGCTATCCTCCTCGAGCTCGCATTGCAGGTCTTTGTGGAGCCAAGAGTTTCTATGGACTGTTTCACGAATAAGCTTCTTAACCCTCTCCCACGTAATGGTGGTAGGGGTGGCTTTTGAGTGGAAGATTCTCTTGTTTCTCTCTTTCCAAATTGCCCATAAAGTGAAGCCTGGAAGCAGCTGCCAGATGCATTGGAGAATTGGATTTTGGAAGGAGATTGTTTCCCAATTAGCTAAGGTGTCTCTGATGCTACCTCGATTTCGCTGGGAGTGTCTCATGGCTTGGGCTCCCCAATCCCAGATATGTTGACTGTAGTGGCATTTGTTGAGGAGATGTTCCATGCTTTCCTCACTTTGTTGGCAAAGGGTAAATTTGGCGGGACCTATAAAGCCTTTCTTTAGAATATTGTCCCAGGTGAGGATACGGTTTTGAGCTGCGAGCCAAAGAAAAATGGAGACCTTGGGCTAGAGTACTGATTGCCAGACTTTGCTCCTGATTATTTTGGGGATTTGGTTTTGGTAGTTTCCCTGTAGGTAGTATGCTTCACTGATCGAGAAGATGCTTGTTGTGGAGTGGCCCCATCGGAGTATGTTCGGTCCCTCTTTGATTGGAATTTTTCAGTGCAGTACACAATTCTGCCAGGGTAGAAGGTCGATATCATCCGTGATCTATAATTCTGTTCACCTTGTTTTCCACTGTCTCCAAGGTTGGATTTTGTGAGTTGGAATCCAAAAGGATTTAACTGTTCTGAAGATACTCAGCTGTAATCGATTTTTAAGAGATTTGAAGCTTTCCAGGTCACTGAGAGGGGGTAGCTGTTTCCAGGAGGCCTACCAGAAGAGTGCTCTTTCGCCATTTCTCACTTCCCATGAAGCATACTTCTGGATCAAGGGTGATTTTTCCAGGCGATGTTCCATATATTGGATCCTTGTATCTGTTCATTGAATCTAATTAATTGGTCAGGCTATGTGTTCGGGGCATAATTTTGTTTCCAAATTTGTGCCCAAATCTCTTCCGGATGCTGCAGCCACCACCACCACATCTTGACTCCCATGACCTGGTTAAGCTTTCCCGGATCCTAAATTCCCAGCCCTCTGAACTTTTTGGGTTTGCAAAGTTTATCCCATCCAACTAAAGCCCACTTTTTATTATTTTGGTGTCCCTGCCATAGGAAATTTATTTGGAGGCTCCTGATAGCCTTAATAACCGAGATGGGTGCTGCCAGAGCAGGAAAGAGGTAGGTTGGTAGAGCTTGCAGGACTAACTTGAACATGACCAGTCTAGCAACAATGTTCAAAGGTCTAAAGGTCCAGTTATTCAACATGTTGGCTATAGACAGGAGCAAGTTGTCCCATGAAATGGATTGCGCTGGCTCTCTATCTAGGGGAATGCCTAGGTAGATGGATGGGAAGGAACTTTTGGAAATGCCTAGAAGTCTTGAAAGGTGATTTTGAACTGAGGCTGGCGTGTTGAAAACATAGAGCTTGGATTTGTCCAAGTTTAGAAGCATGCCCGAGGCTTCTGAAAAATCAGAGAGAATTGAGTTGAGCTTGGTGGCTTCTCTGACCGTGAGGGTGTTCATGAGAAGGGTGTCGTCGAAAAATTGGCTATGCGAGCGCGCCGGGTAGAGGTTATGAAGTGGTAGCCCATTAATGGAACCCTCAAGAACCACTGCTTTGAGGTAGCGACCTAAACCTTATGCCATAAGTACAAAGAGAAAAGGGGAGAGAGGATCACCTTGTCTAATTCCCCTGGTGGAATGGAAGGGCCGGGAGTGTGTGCCATTGACAAGAATGGAAAAGAAAGCAAAGGAGTTGAGCTTGAGAACCCAGTTGACCCAGATTTTATTGAAGCCAAAGGACTCCAGCACAAAATGCAAGTATTGCCAGCTTAATCTATCAAAATCTTTTGAGAGATCGAGTTTGATAAGCATACCTGGTGTTTTTCTTGCTTTCAAGGAGTGGATCACCTCATTGGCTAGAATGATGATGTCCATGATTTGTCGTCCTTCTACATAACCAGGTTGCTCATTGGAAATAATGAACAGTAGGAGCGGCTTGAGGTGATTGGAAATGACCTTTGTGATTATTTTGTATATAACGTTACAGAGGGAGATTGGTCTGAACTTTTTTGGGTGTGTGGCGTGCTCTTCCTTAGGGATGAGAGTGATGAATGTTGCAATGAGAGTGGAGAGAACTTGACCAGAGGTTCTTGATTCTTCTACCACCAGCCAGACGTCTTCCTTGATCATATCCCAACAATGATGGAAAAAATCCGTAGTGAAGCCATCCGAACCTGGTGCTTTTCCTGGGGGCATTTCCTTTACTGCCAAATCCACTTTAGACTGAGTGATTGGCCTTATCAGTGCTCTGTTCTGCTTAGGGGTGATCAGCTAGGGTATGTGCTTGGTGATTTTTTGGATTTCTTCTTCCCTATTCATATTAGTCTCTGTGAAGAGATATTTATAGAAGGAGTTGAGTTCTTCCGCTATTTGGTCATGATATCTTATAGGGATACCTTGATCATCCTCCAATTGGGTAATGTAATTGATGTATTTTCGATGTGTCATCGATCTGTGAAATAATTTTGTGTTGTGCTCCCCTTCTTTAAGCCATTGAACCCTAGATTTTTTCCTCCATAAGATTTCTTCTTGTACTCTATAGACCTCCAAATCTTCTAGTAGTTTCTCCTCTTCCTTCACCAGGTTCGGAGTTCTGCTTCCTGAGATGAAGGTTCATTGAAGTTCTTCAAGTTGGATCTCGATCTCCTTCTGCCTGAGGAGTATGTTTCCAAAAGTGGATTTATTCCATATTTTCAAATGTTGCTTGAAGTTCTTGAGGCACTGCTCGAATTTATACATATGAGTGCCATGATCTATTTCAGCCTGAACCAACCAGGTGTGAGCCAGCTGGTGGAAGTTTGGGTGGGTGAGCCAGAACTTTTCAAAGAGGAAGGGTTTGGGCCTGGGGGTGATACCCAGGTCCAGACCAAAAGGCGATAGGCCAATGGTCCAACCCTGTTTTTGGCATTATATTTTCTTCCATTGCCTGGTCACTTTCGAGGAGGGCTTCCGCCACTAGAAAGTGATCTAATATACAAGCTACATGCTAGTGTCCTATTCTTCTATTGGACCAGGTAAAGATTCCATTTTGGGTTTCCATGTCAGCCATATTTAATTTCTCTATTAGGGTTTTGAACTTACCACTGTCCTGCTCCAGCCATTTTGTTCCTCCTGTTTTTTCCTCCAGCATTAGGATCATATTGAAGTCACCACAAATGATCTAGTGTGGTGTGTGTAAGAGAGTTTTGACATACTGAAGGGTTTGCATGAATCTCTCCTTATCTTGGGTGGACTACGGACCATAGACATTCGTGATGGCTCCTTCCTTGGTGGATCCTATAACTTTGAAGTGATCCGTTAGAGTACCTGTTGTAGAGAAGGGATGATGCAGAGAGACTGTTTGTGGATTCCAAAGAATGTCTAGTCCTCCAAATGCACCCACTGAATTTTGGTAAAGGAAATCAACGCCTCTCCAACTGCGTCGAAAGATGTTTTCATCCTCCTACCCTGCACATTTAGTTTCCTGCAGAAGAAGGATATCCAGGTTCTCATTTTTAATACATTCTCGGAGGATCCTCTGCTTGGATCTTCCATTGAGGCCTCTGATATTCCAAGTTATTGTCTTCATCATGCAGAAGATGGAGGGGGGTGGAGGTATCCCTCCGATAACCTCTGTGTCTGGCCTGAATTGATCATCAGGTGCCCTGCCCCTTTAATAAGTTGATGGGTTTGTTTGCGTCCTCTTCTCTTATTTTCCTTGGTTGTTCTTTTGGGCTCGGATCCTGGATCTGTTGAAATACCCAGTCTAGCTGTAGATCCCACTGTGGAGTTGGTAAACACTTTGTGAACTTTACGGAGCTGATCTACCAGGATGTGTTGCAGGTCTTTTTGATTGAGGGCTTCCTCCAGTTTTTCCAGGTCTATATCCACCAGATCCATTTCATCCATGAGCATGTTGGTGTCTTCGTCTATGCCTGATTGTGTTGCCTATGTTGTTTCTTTTGAGTGGGTTGTGTTTGGCACTTCAGGGATTTTTCCCTTCACTTGCATTGTTGCTTGATGGGGGTTCTATATTTCCTCCTCTTCTGGCAGCTGATTCAGAGCGTCATAGGAGTTTTTAGTGGGGATCTTTAGGGTCGAGCTTTGATTCTATTTTCTCGATGGGTTCTTTCATCTTCCTGTGACATTGGCAAAGCCATCCTTTTGCTTGCTTTCATTGAGCTTGGTGGCTGTAGAATTCAGAGGAAAATCTCTAAATAGGTGACCGTGCTCATGGCACTTCCTGCACCGAAAGGGTATGTGTTCGTAGTCAATGGTTTGGTTCCAGTATTCATCCTAGTATTCAAGCGTAATGGATCCTGGAAAGGCTTTTGATATGTCCATATAGATGTAGATACGGGCATATGAGGTGTACTTCCTCATTTTTGTAGCTTCTGAAGCTTTGACATATCGTCCCACAGTGTTTTCGATGCCCATGAGTATTTCTTCCAGCCATAATTCCTGGGGCAGAGAGTACAGTTGGATCCAGACCGGTGCTCTTGTAAAGTCCTCCTGCTTCGGACTGAATCAGTCTGTCCAAAATCTTAGAAACAGTCCCACTGAATTATAGAAGTACAGTCCATTATCGAAGATTGTATCCTTGTCTTCGAGATTGTATAGGATTATTGTAAAGAAACCCTTAGAACTAAGCTAGAATTGATAATCGCCTTTGGGGTTCCACCAATCCTTGATCCAGCGAGTGAGATCTCATTCAGTCGGCCACAAGCCCAAGAATTTGTCTATCAGTGCGTGATCCATCATAAACTGAGTGTGTTCCCCAACCCGTGTTGATTTGATGTGATAGTGTGGGGTTTTTTCCATTTGTGGTATGCACTTGCCTGGTAGCCTTCCTTTGGAAGCTTGCAGATGAGATGTGTTGGGTTCTAGCTCCATTTCTTTGCAGAGTCCTTGATCTTGGGTAAAACGTTGGTCCCGCAGGTGCACCGGTGGCTCAAAGGTAGGGCGCTTAGCACAGATTTTGTTTCTGTTATTGGCAGTGATGTCACTGTACAAGGGGTATTCCCCCCCCTCTCTCGAGCTCATTGTTGGGTGTGCATAAATCTCGTGAGGTGTTCTCCTACAGAGCGTGGAAGTTAGCGACAGAGCTCTAGTGTCAGAGCGCGCATTAGAAGCTTCACGGTTACAGAGCACTAGGGTTGCAGAGCGCTAGGGTTTCAAATTTTTTCCCCAATAAGCTTATAATTTTTTCTGAGTTGCATACATTCCTTAATCTTTTTTCTTTTTCCTTTCCAGTTTTCCTTTTGAATAAAACAAACCCCTTTCCATGATTACATTTCCTTTCCATAAACCCTATTTCTACTGAGATCTTTACATCTATAGTCCTACCAATGTTTTTATAAACTCACGTTGACTGATGTGGGATTCCTTAAGGCCCACCTTTCAACAATGTTTCCCCATCGACCTCGACACATTATCTAGGATATAGACTAGAGCTCATTTTGAGTACCTAGAGGCTTGCATGCCTTAATGGCAAGTTCTGTTGCTGACGATCATGTGAATACATCAATGTCCCTTGAGCATCAGATCTTGCAAGTGGCTCGACATCATCCCATCTATTCACACTTTGCAAGATGTAATCAGGTACCTTGACACTCATTGTCATTACTAGTTAGTTTGTCTCGCATTGGTTAACGACATTAATCAATGGCCGGTAATCCAATGATTTTTCTTCATTCTCGATTTCGACACATTCATTCGCATGATGAGAATTGTACCATCATTTTTGTAGCTGGTGAAGACTATACACTTTTTCATTATCCCCTCAGCAGTTGCAGCAATTTGATTTCAGATCTATGAGAGTTCCATATCCTCCGCCTTCCACATTTCTCATGATTCAGCAGTAGTAGTTCAGATTCCTTCACTTCTCCTGATCCAACAACCGCAACAACTACATCTACTTTTGGGGTAAGTGGGTGGAGGTATGTTCTTTTCTAAATCTTTAATCACACAATTCCTTATATGTTGACTTGAATATTTTGGACAATTTCCTCGCCATGCTCTCTTTCCTTCCATGAACTACACTAAGTTGCATGCGGGCATGCA
>SNQJ01S0050933.1:150762-172622 GCA_010110895.2 Picea sitchensis
GGAGAGATTAGCTTGGAGAGTTAGAGATCATGTAATTCATAATTTAGTCTTGTAATTAGGAGAAGGGGATTCTTAGCTTTGATTCTTATCTTTGTTATTCTTTCATGCTTTGTCATTTGACTCTTATAATACAATTTGAGATTGATGTATTGTGTGAGCTCAGATATGTCTTTTTCCATGCAACTCTTCACATGTTGTATTGCTTCCCTAGATTAATTTACTGCTTTCATAGTTAGTCTTTCAATGCTTTCCTAGATTAATTTCATTTCATCAATTTAGATTAAATTAGTTCTACTTCAGTATTGCATATATAGTCTGTGTTCTTTGTAAGCCTACAAACTTTGGATTGACAAATTAAATAGTTGGGAAAATACTACAACAGAATTAAACGATAATATTTTCGTCTAACAGGGAGCTGATTGATATCTTCCTACCATTCCAACAACTTTCATTATATCAGGATGAGATGTTGTAATGTACAAAATACTACCTATCATTGATTGATATGTTCTTTGATCAACATCAGATGATATATCATCTTTATTGAGCTTGCAACCAACCACCATAGGTGTACCAATAGGAGAGGATTATTCGATCTGAAACTTCTTCAACATCTCTTTCAAATACTTTTCTTGAGAGATAAATAGCCCTGCAAAACTCTAATTGATTTAAAGACCAAGAAAGTATGACATTTCTCCTATCATGGACATCTCAAACTCAGTTTGCATAGAATCAGCAAACCACTGAACATAAAAGTCATTATTACATCCAAAAATAATTCCATCTACATAAACCAACACAACTAGTAAGTCATCACCTTCAGACTTAATGTATAGATTACTGTCAACAGTACCTTTCTTGAACCCTTTGTCCTATAAGAATTTGTGTAGTCTATAATACCAGGCTCGTGGTGCATGTTTCAGTCCATATAATGCCTTTTTGAACTTACAGACATAGTCAAGATTATATGTCAGTGAAAAACCTTTAGGTTGCTCCATATATACATATTCTTCTAGATATCCATTAAGAAATGATGACTTAACATCCATCTAATATACTTTATATTTCTTATGACATGCATAGGAAATAAACATTCTGATGGATTCCAATCTTGCCACTGGTGCAAACGTTTCATTAAAATCTTCTCCTTCAATCTGTGCATAGCCCTTACAGATCAATCTTTCTTTTTTCCTGACAATTTGTCCTTGTTCATTCATTTTGTTCTTAAACACCCATTTGGAGCCAATTACATTCTTATCTGCAGGTCTAGGAACAATCTCCCAAGTGTTTTTTTTCTCAATCTGATCTAGTTCCTCATTCATTGATTTTAACCAATTTACATCTTTATTGGCTTCATTAAAGTTCTTAGGTTCCACCATGGATATGAATCCTATATGTGATTGCTTAGTGTCTTTGATTATCCTTTTCCTGGTTTGTACACCTTTGTCTTTTTCACCAATTATCTGACTTATAGGATGATTCTTTTGAGTAATTCTGGAGGAAGGATTTGATGTTTTCTTCTGATTTGAATCTTCCTGAGTATTTGTATCTTCATCCGAATCAGAGTCTTCTTTTTCTGATTCTTGGACCTGCTCATATTCATCTTCAGCTATGTCCTTTGTATTAGACTCATCAATATTTCTCACTCCTTCATCAACCTTTAAATGAATGCAATCAACTAATTTATGTAGTCTTTTATTAAAGCTTCTATATCCTTTACTATTGGTAGCATATCCTTATAAGATGCCTTCATCAACCCTACAATCATACATGCCAAGGTTTTTATTATTATTCTTTACGTAACACTTACTCCCAAAGACTTTGAAGTGTTTGATTGAAGCAGGTCTTCCATACCACAGTTCATAAGGTGTCTTGTCACTGTGTGGTCTGAGGTGGGATTTGTTAAGAATATGGATTGTTGTGTGTATTGCTTCTACCCAGTAGGTTTGACCAATGTTCTTCTCATTCATCATTGACCTGGCCATTTGTTGAACTGTTATGTTTTTCCTATCAACTACTCCATTTTACTGTGGAGTTCTTGGGATTGTGTATTCTCTCTTGATACCATGTCTATCACATAATTCCTTAAAATCACTTGACATAAATTCTCCTCCTTGGTCTTATCTTACTGCCTTTAACCTGTTGCATGTTTGATTCTTAGTTAAAGCCTTAAATATTTTAAATTTCTCAAATGCTTCATCTTTTTCTTTGATAAAAGAAACCCAAGTGAGTCTGGAGTAATCATCAATGATCAACATGAAGTAGTTTTCCTTCCATGTGTCTTCATGTCTTGATGGCCCACATAAATCCATATGAACTAATTGGAGTGGTTTCTCTATTGAAGTAGAGCTCTTGGTTTTAAACTGTGTCCTGGTTAGCTTTCCTACTTGACAGGGTTTACACACAGAATCTTGTGGCTTTGATATTCCTAGAAGATCTTTTACTGCCTAAAGATTTTTTATCTTGATTAAGTGGTAAAAGTTTAGATGTCCAACTCTCCTATGCCATAACCATATTTCATCATGTTTGCTTAGATGAAACTCTTCTTTATCTTCTTTCAACATATATACATTATTATTTGTTCGTATGCCTTTAGCCACTACTTGTCCTGATTTTACAGACTTTATCTTACAAAATTTGGGAGTGAACACCACTTCACATCCTATGTCACACATTTGACTTACACTGAGAAAATTGTGTTTCATTCCATCTACAAGAAGAAAATCCTTGGTTTTTCCTTTACCATTACTCAAACTCACCATCCCTTTACCCTTGATTTTACCTGGTTCATCATTTCCAAAGATCACATTTCTTGTTTTTCTTTTACTTATAGACATAAACGTACCCTTATCTCTAGTCATGTGCTTGGAACATTGACTGTCTATATACCAGGGGTCTTTTTGTTTTTGAGATGAAAGTACTAGACCACATTTTTCACTATCTTTGTTTTTCCATGTGCTGGCATTTCTAGCTAAGAGTTTTATCCTTAGATCTTCTTTATAATTCTTCAGATGGAAGTTTGCAGCTTTGTGTCCAAAGTTATGACAGTTATAGAATTCAAGCTCATTGTTCAATAGGTCAAAGTGATTGGTGCAACTTTGTCTACTCATTGTATGTTTGGTTCTATGTTGAAAAGATTGTTTATTTCTTGACCTCCTCAGTTGCATGTCTCTAAACTTAATTTGACAATTTGCAATCTTATGACCAAAATTAGAGCAATAAAAATAGTAACCATGGAAGAAGTTTTGATACCTGAGGGATGTCCTTCTTCTTGGAATTTGTTTCTCCATCTTCTGATATCTTTGTTTTTTTCTATTCTGGTACTTTTTCCTTCACTTCTCCTTGGCGGCTGATTATCTTCTTTTGTTTCTGCAGATTTGTGGTTGTCAATGATTGTAGATTTGATGAACTTGATGGATTCTTTGTTGCTTGGTTGATCACTACTTGATCACTCTTCATAACCCAAACTAGTTTTAAACTTTGGATTCCTTTGCTAATTCAGAATGGTGGATAATCCTTCTGAGGATTTAATACTTGATAGATTTTGGTGATACAATGCCTTAAACTTCTCCATCTCTTTTCTGGTTTTGACTATCTCTTCTTCCAAGTCTTCACATCTTGCTTTATTATTTGATAACTGTTGTTTCATAATGTCCTCTATCTTATTTTCCTCTTCTAACTCCACTTTTAGCAAGGCAAAGTCTTCATCAAGTTTTTTACTATCTTTCTCAAACTGTATCAACAATTGTTTTTTCTTTTTCTTCTTAAATTTGAGTCTGGCAATTTCTTCTAGGGCACTGATCAATTCTCCTTCAAATTCAACCATAGCTTCTTCATCATTAACATCACTTATTGTGATTTTATTATCATAAAACTCTTTGGCCATAAGAATAAATTCATTAACTTTATCTTCACAAGAAGAATCACTATTTGTGTCTCATGAAGAGTCATCATTATTTACACATAAACTTTTCTTTTTACCAAATCTCTTGGATTTGTACTTATCTTCACCTTCATCATTCTAGTCCTTTTTATTGTGTGAACACTTAGATGCAAAGTGACCTATCTTTCCACGGTTCAAACATTTGAAGGGAAACTTGCCTTGGTACATGACTGATCCTTTCCCTAGTCTTCTCACCATTTTTTCTTCAATTTCATCAGGCTCACAATCCTCATTCTTATCTTCTTTAAATGATGCTTCTCTAGAAGTGGTTTTATATTTATCTATCCTCATTTCATAAGCATTCAGAGTTCCTAGGAGTTGGTCAATAGGAAATTTGTTTATATCATTAAGTTCTTCTATAGAAGAGACCTTTGGGTTGAACCTATCTGGCAGAGATCTCAAAATTTTCTGAACTAAAGAGGCTTCCTCAATTTTTTCACCAAGTCCTTTCATTGCATTTACCAGTTCTCCAACTCTCAGAAAGTACTTCCCAACAGTTTCATCCTCTTTCATATTTAGCTATTTGAATTGTAATCTATAGGTTTGAAGCTTGGCATCCTTTACCTTCTCATTACCTTCATAACTACTAATGAGTTTGAACCACATTTCTTTGGCAGATTCTAAGTGCAAAACCTTTACAAACTCTACATCTGCAAGCCCACTTAGAATAGAATTCATAGCCTTGGCGTTGAAGCTAAATTCTAGCTTGTCATCCTTAGAAGATAGTACAATTGGCTTTACATAATCATTCTCTACCACATCCAAGACATATGCACCTAAAGCCATTATGTAGCTTCTCATTCTAACTTTCCATAAGGCAAAGTTTGTTCCATTGAATAGGGGGGCCTTACTAATTGAAGTTCCTTCATGGCTAGTCATGTTTAAGCTCTAGGATCTACCCTTAAATAAAATGAACCTGCTCTGATACCAATTGTTGGTCAATTGAGAGGGGGGGGTTGAATCAGTTGTTACTATGCTTAAACAATTATTCCCATTTTATACTCATTATAGAACACTCAATGATGATCACAATAATGCAGGGAAGTAAGAAATATAATATTCAACAACAGTCAGACACGTGAAATATACAAAGACAAATATTCATGTGGAAACCCATAAAGGGAGAAAACCTCTTCTTCTTGATATTATAAGTGGTCTTTATTTTCTGTACATTATCATTCTTCTGAGAAACAACTCTTTTTGAGGCCACCACCTCTGTTTTTCAAGATGCAACATGCTGAGAGAACCAACTCTTTGGTTTCTCTAGCACCCACTAGAAGGAAGCACCAACTCCCTTGTTTTTCTAGCACCCATTAGAAGGAAGCACCAACTCCCTGATTTTTCTGGCTGCAACCAAATGGGAGCTCCAAATCCCTATGTTCAATCACCCACTTGAACTTCTAAGGACAACAATCCTCCATTGCACCTCCCTACCACCTTGAAATATAAATATTTGCTTCCTGAAATTTATTACAGTGATACAGTATTTATCAATGGCTTACGAGTCTCACCATTTCTCTGCTACAACGATCTTCTCTTCCTACATCGGTGTCTTCCTGCTTGCATCTTCTTTCTCTTTCTTCTATTTTTCTCTATCTATGTCTATAAGTCCTTCTCCTTCTCCCCATTCTAGTAGTTCTAACTCTTCAACCTGTCTTCTGCATTTTATGCTCTCTATTCTCCTTTTGCATGTCTTGTGCACCTTCTGTGTGTTATGTGTGACATCTATGTGTTCTACACAATGTCTATGTGTTATACATAACACATCTCCTCTACTATGCTACACTTCAACTCTGTCTTCTTCTCCACATGCCTTGCATGTTTTTCCTTCACCACATGACCAAACCATTTCTAGGAATATCACACCCACAACTACAACTTATCTCATGTTTTCATCCCTGCTCTACATCTCTTCCTGTCCTTTCGCATGCCAAAACCACACAACTCATGCGTCACTCTACCCATCTCTAAACACCCAAGAGAAGAATCTTGAACGCCCAAGCACAATCACTTTGTACTCAGTGGAAGTCATGCCAATCATGCCTTCTCTGGCAGTGAGACCCTTCAATTCTTCTGGAGTCTTTCAATCATTTCTGGAAGTTATCGAGAGAACCTTAGTGCACTCATCCCTTTGGAAAAAATTTCCCTTCTTGAGAAAACTATACAACAGGTGCTAGCTTTTCTGGCTAAGCCCCTTCATTTCGTGTGACCATGAGCTATGATCAGACGCCTCTCAAAAAGGAACTTCATGACATTGCTCTTCGTGTATTCTCTTGTGAGTCACTGTGACTCTCTCGTCTTCATATTTTCGAAGTGGAGCCTGGATCCTTTACTATTTTTCGCTGAAGTGACCACTGACTATGACTAGGGGCCCGATGTCTGCATGTTATGTGACTTCGTGTTTCACGAAGTTTAGGCTGCGAGTCATTCTAACTCTCCAAAATCTCGATCTCTGAGTTGGAGCCTAGCCTTGATAGCTCCTTTCCTAACCTTCACTAATGTGACTTTTAGCACAGGGGAAAACCCAGGTTTCAACGCTACAACAACGCACCAACAAAACCCTAACTATCGGCCCTTGCGGCAACACCTGCGAAGGAGATGAAGTCTCACCCGAGGTAGAGGTAGGGGTGGCTGCAGGACTCAGATGTATGCAACCTTAGATGGGACACATATCTGTGATTGCAATACCTTAAAAAAGTACGTAGTTATTACAGTTCATTAGTATTCAACTTTAATTCACAACGCAGCTAAACCCTAACAACATATTAGCACAATATTCAACCAGATCTAGTATGTTCAAGCACTAAGAACATCCACATAGGTTAGATCCAACTTTCATCCATATTATTAAGAGCGTAGAATCAAGAGATCTATTTGTCATTCATCTATATCAAAACATATAAACAATTAAACACATAAACACATCAATACATTGCACAAAGAAACCATAACACAGGATATACGTGGTTCACCCCCACCCTGGGGCTACATCCACCAACTCTTCTTCTCTTTATTATCTTCTGTCTAGCATCTTACATGCACAAAGTATCAGAATAGTACTCTGAATAGGATAAGAGATCTGTGTGCACTTCGCCAGATCCTCCTTCCCCAAGTAGATCTAAGCACAGAGACTTACACAGTCTGCGCACAAAGCACTATATATGACTTGCACTTAGCTCTACAAGTCTTAATCATGTCTTCTTTCACATAGCCAGTACTAGCACTCAACCATCGGTCACTACTTACATCCCCTAGTCTTCTATTTATATATTACAAAATAGTCCTAAGCATGGGTAAACCCATGGGCTGACTTCCCCATACCCGTTACATAGCCCAAAAACCCAAAAAGGCCCTAAAAAGGGGTCAAGATCCCACAACCTCCACTTCGTCTTGTGCTCCTCCTTAGACATCCTATCGAAGGCCAAAAAATAGGTCAAACATGAACAAGTATCCTCAAAACTTGGTCAAGGGCCAACAGGCCCCCAACACTCACCCGTGACTCGTCCCGAGTCGCTCTGATCTGGGTAGCTCTACTTCTAAAGCCTTTATCTTGGCTTGAGATTCTTTGACTTTTTGTTGTGCCATGTCCTCCTGCTCAGCGAAATCTTGGATAACAACTTCATTGACAGGCCCCTCTAGGCACTATTCAGATGCAGTGATGACTTGCTCCAAATCTACTCCTCGGCCTTCGATCTCTGAGAACAGTTGGCAAGCCACATCCTATATAGGTTGGAGCCTCTAAGTCACTTCCATGACTTTTCTTTGAATGGTGTGGACCTACTGTTGTGTAGTGCACTTCTCTTGGGATTGTTTCATTCTTTCAACAACTGATAAGGGCTTCAACTGCACCTGTATTGTTTTTGCTTGTTGATTCGCCTCCTAGAGTTGTGACTCCAGTGCCTTTAGTTATGGATTATCAGTTATTTTCTCATAAGTATGGGCACTGTGATCACTTAGTTTCTTACATTCCATGGAAAGGGCCTTTATTCTCTCAATTGTGCTTCGAGCAGTCCCATCTCTTTGATCTCTCACATCTTGTGGGGTGTCGAGCACTACACAGAGCTCTAAGTCTGTTATTATTTATTGTAGCTACTAGATAGATTATGCGATATGCTCTACTTGATGCTCGATGCAGACTTCTGCCTTTGTCTCTAAGCCTATCACATAGTAGAGTGCTATATTGAATGCTTCTTTTACTTCAATTTTCTCTGCGAGAAACTGTTCTTTTTATCATTGAATCTGTGCTTTCTCCTCTTCAATATTTATCTTGAGGGAAACCTTCTCCTACTTTGGAAGTCAGTGTTGTTCTATGAGTACTTCTTGCACTTGTTTCAGGGCCTGGGTGGCTTGTTCTGTTTCTTCTTGTGTGCGACAAAGGTGAGCTTCGATCACATTAGCTAATTGGTGGAGTTGGGTTGGCTCATCTCCCAACTCTGGTTCTCCCGATGGAAGGGTTGCAATGGAAACTGCACGACTAGACTAAAGGGCATGCTATACCCCTCAGAGTTCGACCTTGATTCTATTGTACATATCCTCTTTCTTGGCTTACTTTTTCTGCAAGATTTCCTGCGAGGCATCATTTACAGCTACGATGATGAAGTCAAATTCATCAACAGTGAGCATAGTCTGCATCTTGGTCAAGGTGGCTTTGGGTTTATTTTTTAGGGGAGATTCCTTGCTTCGCCTTGCTTCACCTTGATTTTTCTCATCTTCTTTTCCATTTATCTCTTCTACTTCGTCATCACCCCCTCAGCCAAGTCATACTAAAGCAGTATTTTCTGAGGCGCTGCTTAAGTCTTGGACTTCTTCGGTCTTCTTCCTTCTATTGGTTCCAGGTGTGTCATGTTCTTTGTAAGTGGCCTTTGGGCTGTCAAATTCTTGATCATACATCTCTATAGGGTCAGCGGGGATAAGGAAGTCTATTGACCAGTCCTTAGTTATCTCCTTGAGGTCCTCTTATGTGAGCTTGTAGTATGACTAAAGCTCCTCCTTATGTTCATCTATTCACGCAGTAATATAAATGAAGTGTCGATCTATGTGGAAATTTATGAGGGGTCAGAACTATTGTAGGGTGTTCGCTGTTATGCGAGGTTTAGCTTCAATATCCCTCTTCATCTTGAGATAGTACGTATGAAAAAATACATTTGACTGCCACTATTTTCCCATGTCGCTTGAGTACCAAAGCATGGAAAACTTCGTAGCAAGTGGATCAAATGGCGCAGTGTCTAGGAAGGTTTCACCTTCCAGCATCTCCCAAGAAGCAAATTCAATGAGGATCAGGGGCCATCTAAAGTGGAACTCGTAGCCCTAATCGTGTTCTTCATGGTAGTCTAATTCCAACTGATTAACTACGTACTTTGCCCAGTTCTGTATTCCTTCCACCCATTTCCTTGCGAGGACAACGACAAATCCCATGACCCGTGTGGGTATGTTCTTCTATACTATCTCTCCTGTGATTAATTTCCATGCTAGGCGCACTATGTTGTTCTTGATGGAAGAAACCTTGTAGCCTCACGTCCCCTTCTCAACATAGTCGTATGTATCCTTGATCTTTTGTGCTAACACGATATCTGTGGCTTTCCCTGGATAGAAATCCCATGAGTTAGGTCCTTGCATACTCAATTTGGTGATCCTATGGATGAGTGTCAGATCGACTATGATACGACGGTATAGCCATAAGTATCTGCCATGGTAACATGAAAGTAGGAGCTTAACACATGCATTTACTTCCTGGTGCCATCCAAAATGTGGGATTTTCATTACATTCAATAGGGTGGACTGTGCAATGTTCATCATCCATGGCTGGTGGATTATTTTCGATTTCTTCCCCTTTGTCCTCGTCAAGTATTTATACATGGAAAGCATACTATGGTTCTTGTGTTCTCCTAAGTTGAAGTCGTTGAACTTCAACATCACGATCTTGTCTTGTTGTGCTCGAACTGCATCTATCCCCTTCGGTAGGTATGCAGTACCCATGGTGTATTCAAAATATCTCAACACACTATCATGACTCACTACGTCATCTAGGGGCGAGATGTAGTCAGGTAAGATGGTCGGAATTAGCTTTGCATTTTCTAGGTCATCTCTGTGCTTGGTTCTCTTTTCTGTGATGACTCGAGATGGTCTAGATCTGGGAGCGGTTGATGGAGAGTCTTGTACTCCACTCGTCGAGGACACTTGAATACTTACAGACATTACTTTCTCAGCCATGAGATCGATGAGAACTTCTTCGACGATTTTCTCCGTGGCACTAATCTTGTCCGGCATACATGCTTAGATCGGATGAATGAATCAGTGCACAAAGCAATATAACTGGTGTCGATCTTACTAATCACAGCACAGTAGCAATGAGTTCTCTCTGATACAATTCACAAAAATTTTCTCATTGCAATAGTTGACGGAATAAGTAGACAATGACGTAACAAATCTTTCCAACGGACACTTTGGCAGAGGCCAATATGCGATGGCATGTGTAAAACAACTGTTAGCAGTTACGCATGGAGGGGATATATGGCTGGACAAAACCGTCCACATAACGGTCGAAAATATCACACAGATAATATGATTACACACTGATGGTATGGATCCCACACTGATCCTGGATGATAAGTCCAAGGAAAAAGAATTGGCCGAAGAGATGAAAAATAAATACAACACCGACAAGGGAACAAGAGGCATTATAATTAAACGGATCAACAATGTCGCAACACAATTGGGCACAAATATCTTAGCCTGCAAACTGCTACGAAAATTCCACAAAGACAAAGTACCAGCAGGAGTCATTGTTGTGGAAGCTCAGTGTGTAGAAGGCACCTTCATGATTTGGGTGCCATACCTATCAAACTTGTTCCAAATAGACTGCAAATATGCGAAGGATGCAGGTGCAGAATTTCATTACGCATGGCTGATCACTCTCATAGTTTTCATGGGATGGTGAGAACTAGAATACATCGTCTTTTCTACCACACCACAGATAGGGGGAGAAAGATATCGCATCCTGAGAGTTGGGCCACTAGCCAAGCAGAAGAAGGAGAACGGAATTGTATTCGAAGCATACCTATGGGAGATACAGGAAGCCATCGACCGAACATGGAGAATAACACCAGAGGTTGTCGCACAATACGGGGACATCACTACTTTATGGACTAGGCGACAAGCCATGTGGATACAACCGAGGAAAGACATGGATTAAAAATGGCTTCAAATGCGCTACTGTGTCACCGGGGGTGATATTGACATGATCATCAATGAATGGCCTGATGAATGGAGGACCCAACTATACCCAGAGGAGTATCGACACAAACAATAGAAGGAGGGGTTGTGCAGGGGGAGACATAGCCTCCACAAATCCCAGTACCCAAGAGACGAAGAACGGGCCAACCCAAGTCAACTCAGGCAAATGACAGCTCACAGTAGCCAGGGACCCAGAAGGGAGGAACAGAAATCGCCCATCCGACCAATGGACAAAATAAACTGGTTGAGGGAGAATAGGAAACTTCACTGAACCCCATCACACAGGAACCAGGGGGGATAAGAGACTAGAGGCACATGACACAGGTGCGTACAACAAAATGAAGGCACAATGACCACCACCAAATTACACAATCATGGAGGATGATCGAGAGATGATTGCCAGGATGTCCTAAGACTACCTCGTAGAAGATTTTGATCATGCCATGCACCACCAATATGAACTGCAGAAGGAACTGACAGAAATGGAACAACTCCTTAAGAAATTCTGGGAAGCCCATATCATGAGTACCAATAGAGGCATAGAGCCATCGACCACACAAACCACAGAAAGGGTGGAGGTAAAAGAACACAAACCAGTTCTTTCGATACCACATGCACATTCCACGATCTACATAAAGCCTAGCATGCTGTGAATGGATGAAATTGTGGGACAAACACCACTGAAGGATTTTGATCATATCCAATTGGTCTTGACATGGATTCCATCATAGGAATTACACAAACTATAGGTGAGCATCGACCACTAGATGTAGTCTCAAGCACATAAAAACTTAGTTGAGCTACAACAAGCAACAAAGAAGTAGGAAGTGTTGGAAACAGTTTGCGAACAGGCTCAATCAGAAACCAAGGAGGAGAAAGAATGAAAAAATGAGCTAGAACGCAGAGTGGAAGAAGTTTTCAGGAAACTTCCAACTACTGCACAAGGAAATGAACTCCCAGTCGCAGAGAAGATCGACCAGATTGCACAGGAAATTGATCAGTATCAAAAGGATATTGAGACTCTCTGTGGAGAGATTAGACCAAAAACTCCACCACCAGTGAAGGAGCAAAGGAAGCAGTAATTCAGTTGCAGCAGTTGGAAAAACAAGTCAGCACAACAACCAACTTGCTGGATAAAGCAACACAACTTTGGACAAGGCTGGAAGAGGATCCACAAGTCCAACACTAGGATAAGGAGGAGGAGAGGATCAATGCAATGATCTAGTAACTCAAGCAGCAATAGAAGACCATACCAATCCTCGAATGAGTCAAGGGAATGCAAGAGATGAAGAATATATAGGAATAACTTATCACTGTGCAAACACAGAAACATGAGCATTAGGCTCAAATAGAACCGTTGCAAGAATGAGTAGCATAAGTACTTGCATAGATAGAAGAAGCCAGAAACCAAATAGCACAGACTCAGCTAGAATGCACAGGAATTATGAGCGAGGAAGTTGCAACTCAGAGAGTCGACACCATCAAGGAGAGAACCGTGCAAGCATTAGCAAAAGAAGCAAAGTTGCAGGAATAGTTCTAGACGATCACCAAGGAGATCGAGAAAGAACAAAGCAACTAGGTGACTCGGGACGAGTCACATGTCAGTGTTGGGGGCATGTTGGCACCAGGCCGAAGAGGAAAGAAGAACTATTGTGGGAAAGAAAGTGTACAGAAGTCGAAAGTAACAACTCGCAGAAGAGAAACATGTGTGCATGCAAGAAAGAATGCACAAAGGAAAGTGATTGCTGGAGGAGGAGCAACACGCGTATGGGATAAATACCTAACATAAGAAGGGTTAGGGTTTTTTTAATATTCTGAAAGAGGTTGAAGAGACGGAAATGTATAAATATAGATATGAAAGTATCATATAGAAGAGTTCGTTACTAGTTGTGAGTGATATTCTGTAATGTTCTGAAGTGGTATGAATTGACTTGTAAGATGTTGAGAAAAGGAGACCCAAGGAGAGGTGGATCTGAGGATTATACCACGACCCATGGAGCCTGGTGTGATCTATTTCACCTCGCATAGATCTTACCTACTTTTCTGCAGAATTGTAAGAACGAGGCACTGGAAATGAAGAACTATTATAATACAAGAGACAAGAGCCAAATCTTTGTGGACGTATGCCAGGAGGGGGTGAACCACGGTAACTCTCATGTAATGTGTTAAATGTATGCATGATTTGTTTTTCTTTCAACAATTGATGGTTAAACTTGATTGATGAATTAATACTTGGTTATGAATCTACTTATAGTTAACTGTAATTAACCTATGGGATATCAGTACACGAATCCAAGGAATAAGTACTCTCCCTTACAGCTCACAGAATCTGAATCTATCCAAGGAACCCCTATACCATGCTCTGTCCTAGGCTGTAAACACCTGAGTCATACATCCACCCATTTAAAGCTATCTCGGGTGAGATTGTGCAGCGCTTTCTGGTGTTGTGTTGCCTTCTAGTTTACCAAGAGGGAAAATAGTTTTAGAGGCTTTGTTGGAACCCTGAGTGACATGAACCCTAGGTCAATAACTCAGACAACCCTTGAAGGGAAGAAGTAACCAACAAATGGTTCTGTTGTCGTGTTAAGAGGAACAAGAAAGGACCGAGTAAATGAGATGGAATGAATAAAGAACCGAAGGAAGAGCAATGAACCGTTAAGATGGGATGTTGAGACCTTGGAACCCCACGAGAGAAGAAATTGAGGGTTGGTTGAGAACCAAAGAGCTATATTTTGGACAAAAAGACAATATAAACCCCAGGATCACACCGCATAAATACCTGGATAAATACGTATTTACAGATCTACACAAAAAAAAAAAATTGTGATTTTCCACATCTACTGCAGGAATGGATCTTAAGGTTAAAGGATACCCATGCGACGAACCGGATTCGACATCTAGATTGGAATCCAGTATAGATCCAACAGCTACAACAGGAGAACAACAAATTCACCCGTGTAGTCAACTTTTGGCTTGATAGTATTGTGGCAGGCTTTATCACAAAATTTGCGGTAGACACAACAAAGTCATACAACGCAATCTAGTAAGAGTTCCTACGAGGACCTAGAGGAAGGTACATCCAATCAATAAATACTTCTATCAAGATACTACTATATAACAAAGGTGTGATGACAATGGAATTAGACAGCTAGACTTCATGGCGCGCATGGGGGAAGGGGGGAAGCACTGGCAGAGAAAGGAGGAATGGAAGGAGGGCAGGATATAGAGAAGAAGAAGGAGGAACCCTTGGACCTAATCTTGATGGATGAAGACCAACTCAAGTGGATATTGGAATCATCAGGAACGACGCATAACAGAGTACCCTAGCAATATAAAGTGAATACCAAGAAGAGAGCCATAGCCAGGAGGGAGGGCTTGGCCATCGATGAGGAAGCGGTAGAGGATCTCCAAGTTGTGGAGAAGATTGAGGAAATATTGTGCACCACATGTGAGAGGAAAACAATAGGCCCAAGAATAGGAGGAGAAGAAAACCATTCCTTCAATATTAATGCCAGTGTGGAACCCATAAACCCATGTGCGACCAATACACTAAAAAGAACACCACCATTTAGACAACCAAAGTTTGAAGGAAGTCTGACAGTAGGAAGTATATCGACACAAAGGGAAACAACTGAAGGATCCATTTCAGGCAACCTTAGTCAACTATCTACACCGCATGGAGGAGGGAGTAGCTCAGTATTTGGAATGGGAGGACATGAACCTACTATTAGATTTCCAGAGTTTTGAGGAGAAGCAACAGAAGACCCTAAGAAGCATCTGTTCATTCGCGCAAAGATATGAGAAGCAAAGTAGATCACTGATGAAGACACTAAACTCACCCAACTAGCGATCACGCTAAGGGACCATGCACTAGAATGGTACATGAGTCTAAACACAAACAATGTTCCTAGAACGACAAGGACACTGGATGACATTAAGAAACTACTGATCAATGAGTTCCAAAAGCTGAGCTTAGAGGATCAATACATGAATGAGATGATCGAAATATGACAGAAACCAGGAGAATTGGTATGGGAGATTGATCAAATATTCAAGCGATTGAAAGGAAAGTTAAAATACCTTATGACTGACATGCATCATCAGCACCTGTTTTTCAACTCACTACTCCCACACTTAAAATATCTGTTACGACAACAGAAGTTTCAGACACAGGCAGAGGCTCTGCAGGCAACCCTGCAATTGGAAGAGAATCAGTACCAGCAGATGGACCCAACTATCGAAGAGATGAAGGTGGACCTAAAGAACTTAACATTTTAGCTGAACCAGAATAAAAACAATGACAAACGAGAAGCAATTTTGTGCACTACCTGCAGGATGGAAGGACACCATAAGAATGAATGCCCAACATTCACACAATATATGGCAACAGGAATGCCAAACCCACTACCACAGGGAGGATTATGGTGTGAAATATGTAAGAAACCGGGTCACGACCCTTACCACTGCATGATGATGTAGAAATACCAAACAGCCCCCAAGACCTCATATTTCACATTTTGCAAGTTAGTAGGCCATGATGACAAAGATTGCAGAACTATGGAGATGATGCGGGAAAGAACATCACACGCATATAGGGTACAGACATAAATGATGATTGGGCAGGCAGCACCACGGTTCAATCAAGCCCCAACACCATACAACACGGTGCAACAACAATATAATATTGTTCCACAACCTTAAAATAATGCACATCCGCAGTACAACCCAGCACAACCCCAGTACAATTTCGTGCAGTATAACCAGGGACCACAGTACAACCCACCGTGAGGTGACCGTGCAGCTTATAAAGGAGCAAGACGGGCCAGAGGAGGTTTCAGATGCAGCAAAGGACCTATCACATGTCACAATTACCAGCAACTATGACATTATGCATGGGAGTGTCCACTGCCACCAGTGACTTGTATGTATTATCATGCATCGGACCACGATACAGATGACTGTCCGACATTACTTGGAAAAATCCAGGAAAAAAGGAACCAAAATAACCAGAACGTTCAGTGGATTTCAGTCAAAGCAAGGGATGACGGTTGGAACATCAATATAGTCACTCGAGGAGGAACAAAAATAGGGAATGACACAGTTTGATAGGAACCAGTGTAGAACCAATGGATAAAGAAGAACAATGACCCCAAGAAGCAGTTCAACGCACATAAGGAGAAGGAGATTTTTACAGAAGCCTGACAAGAATTCCAGAAGGAGAACATTGCACCGAACACACAACAAAACATAGAAGCTCTGGAATACAAAATGTCACCATCAATGGACCATACCAACTGAATACGACCCGAGGAATAAGTAAGTACGCTCAAATACTTTTTTCACTCATGCATCAAAATGTTGAATGATCCTTCATCTGTCAAGATATTACAAAACATCCTAGAAAAATGTAGCGGTAAGACGAAACAGAAGCCAGAATTGAAAATTGTCAACCACCTACACACAAGAAGAAGAACAAGCAGAGAATTTAGATTAAATGCTAACATTAGGGATTTCAATATGGGAGATATTATACTAGATCTAGGATCCAAAGTAAATGTACTACCAAAATCTACATGGCAATGCATGGGAGAACCTACACTGGGATATTCAATCGTTCAATTAAAACTAGCGAATCAACATAGAGTCCTATTAATAGGTAGACTGAAAGGAGTGAGGGTATACCTGGATGGGGTGCACACTAAGGAAGACTTTGAATTCATTGAAATAGTAGACGACACAACACCTTACCTGCCATTACTTGGTCTGGATTGGGCGTTCGACAACCAGGCCATAATTAACTTAAAAACCAAAAACATTACATTTGATACAGGGGACTACAGGGTCATAGCCCCACTCAACCCATCAGAAGGCGAGAGGTTCATAGAACCCACTTGCCTCGATTTAGAAGAGATCGTCCAGTTGTACAGAACAACTATGCACGATGTGGATTATATAAACCCAACTGCAGAAGGAGTACTCAGTTGGCGAAGCATTACTTCTTACACAACAGACTCAGACAATGGGTTAGAAAACTAGAAGCAAAGACTACACAAAGTATCTACAAGAAGGTGTTCCAGAATAGACCACGTAGTAAGCTGGATTGGCATAGAAATTGGAGAACCACCCAGCTTTCATGTGATAAATGATTTGGAAACTTTGTTGACACAATATGAAGATGAGGTACTAGAAAACCAAAGATTGCTAGCACTGGATTTAGCATTTAAGGTTACACCCGCCATATGGTGGGGTTCACACAAAGAAACTATCACAGATTGGTACCAATG
Organism: Picea sitchensis; assembly: GCA_010110895.2. NCBI lineage: Eukaryota > Viridiplantae > Streptophyta > Pinopsida > Pinales > Pinaceae > Picea > Picea sitchensis. Next base: position 168,223 of record SNQJ01S0050933.1, read on the forward strand.
TAAGCGATTACTACGCATAAGGTTTGGAGAAGAATAGACCTGTAACAAATAACATAAATATGACGAACTAGGCATACCAGCAGAACACTTGGAGGCATGTCAAACACTATGGAAAATGACACCACTGGAGGAATGGTCTCACCACTTCATTCATACTTTAGAGGGCATACTAGAGAATTGGTATACGGACCAGGAAATGCGTAAAGGAACCAAGACATAGGTAACACTCTAACATAACTTTACAATCACTTTCTCATTCGACCATGAGAACCACAACATAGATGCGGCCCTGAAACGGATTAGAAACTTCATATTCATCGAAGAATCGGAAGTAGAAACTATAACAAAGGTACAACAATGAAATAAGCAAACAATCAAGGATCTACTTTCATTCTACCATGTATAGGAGGAAGCTTTGTATGAAGACGATCCGTGCAATATTCATATCAAAGAAGTCGAAGGCAAGAGAGATGTGGAAGGACCACCCTTAGAGTCAGAGGTCATCTCTGCTCCAATCACAGGAAAGAAGGTTAACATAGGGACCATCGAGCAACCCAATATGGTCAGCATTGGAGACTACTGGGATGAACAAAAACTAGAAAGCATCACAGAATTGTTGTGCAAATAAAGAAACCTCTTTCCCACAACCTTTACAGAGATGAAAGGCATAGCAGGAGAATTAGGAGAAATGAATATACCACTAAGACATGATGTGAGACCCATTAAAAAATGACCATATAGATTGAATCCCATATATAAGCAGAAATTTAAAGATGATATCAATAGGATGCTCGAGGCCGGCATCATCGAACCAGTTGAAGAATCAGAATGGATAAGTCTGATGATAGTACAGGACAAGAAACAGGGAAGAGGGATCATAATATGCATTGACTTGAAGAAGTTGAACGATGCATGCCTACACGACCCATTCCCCATGTCGTTCATGGATGAAGTACTCAAGAACGTAGGAGGCCACAAAGCCTACTCATGTACCGATGGATTATCATCATATCATCATATTAAGATAGCACAGGAAGATAGACACAAGACCATGTTCATGACAAAATGGGGATCTTATCAGTATACAGTCATGTCGTTTGGACTGAAGAATGCACCCGCGATCTTTTCTGTAGTGACCTAACTTAAATAAACCCAAAAATTCATACAATTAAACATAAATTCCTTTCAATGCCTAATTAGTTCAATAATCATCGTATAAGCATAAAATTTTCAATAGAAAATTTAATTTATCCACAACATGAATTAAATTTACGAACAACATGCTAATAATTTACATAGTCATCACATAATTCAGAAAATTCATAAATAAAATACCTCTTCGTGATGCTAACTCCCGCTAATATGGTTGTCCTCTCTGCTTCCTTGCCCAGCCTGCTGCTTGACCAAAATATGCCCAAACTGACTAACCACCCAGCTAGCTAGGAGCATCCTGTCTGGCTCCCTAGCTCCAGGATACCGTAAGGAATCCTGGCCCCCATGCCCAAAACCCCCAGCAACCCAGTGCCCCCTGCAATGGCTCACCAAAGCTCCAAATATCAAACTCCCCACACCAGAAAAATATGCCAAACAGAAATCCAGTTCCCCCTCCAAAATGCTTCTTCCCCCCAAATCATAATGCCCTCTCTCGTAGGACTCTTCCCCGTCATATCTCCCCCTTCACCAACTCTCCTCCCCTTCATTAATTACCTTATCCCCTCCTTTATTATCTTATTCCCTCCTTTATTACCTTATACTTAACCTGTCATACGTAAGTTTCAAAAGGATTAAATTAAAGTTATTAAGCCCCTTAATTTATTACCCATTTCATTGAATGTGATATGTAATCAATCAATTAATTAATTAATCAATCAAAAGTTATAAATAATTAATTAATAAATAAATAAATAAATAATATTATTAATACTAATCATTGTTTAACTAAAACCATATTAGGACAATTAATCATCTAATTAATTTTACTTCATAATCCCTATGCATCTATTTAACCAGGGTTGTTACATACACCCACCCTTCAAGAAACTTCATCCCAAAGTTAAGGTATCTCATGATACAAAGGAAAAGAAACATGGTTCACACATTCATGACAATTAACTGACACTATTAGTAGGTAAGCCAAGAAAAATCATACATACTAGTGTACATGTACAAGAAATGCATGTGTAGCTAGTACATACAAGTCTCACGCATGTACTAATAATCAATAACTATCACCCTTATAGTATTTTATGTATGCATCCAATCCAATCAACAAGACTATTCTTTTATAAAATACAATAAACCAATCAAATGTTTGTGAAATCCCTTAATTACAATCATCTAGTTCAACAATTTTATTTAGACAATTGTGGTTTAGTTACGTAATTATGAATATTCATATATACACATTTTCTTTTTAGAAGGGAAAAACATTAAATTCCACCATCAGACAAATCTCCACACTTTCTCAACTATTTCTACTCATCCTTCCTCCCTAACTTACTTCCATATTCATTCCTATCCTTCCTCTACTAGACTATCTTGGAGCATCAACTATATTGACCTAACTCCAAATAGAACCCATAAGCAAAAGTGTCACTATCTCGACCAAGCTTCCCCAACAAGCAACTGATAGTCATCATCACATGTCTAGGGGAGCGTGAGCTAAGATCATCCTCCCATGAATTTAGGTTTTGGAGGATACACGATGGGAAATGCCTCCACCCCTCCTAATCATAATTGGGGTCCACACCCTACAATGGAATATACAGTGGCACCGTGTTGTTGGGAGTTTTGTCATTGTTTATTCGGTTTTGGGCAGTCTCATCACCTGAAATCCTGCACTGGTCCACATATCATAGAAATGCATCCAAACCAATATAATTTCACATACAAAGATTCATACCATAATCTTTCTCGGCTAGTGGTCATGAAATTAACTTTCATCATTATTATCCCTTGGATATTTCATAGCCCATAACCTACAGTTTAGTCTATAACACAAACTCATACATTTCTATGCATTATCATCATGTAATTGCATACTATCATCATTTCAATTTGGTATCCTTGTACCAACAACTTAACATCACAGTTTTCAAGTTAGAAATAGATCTCATAATATCCCATAATTCAATTTCGACACCCATTCATAAAATTATCATTTACCAAATAGATTGCATCAAATCCAACATCATTCTAATAGCATTTAAACATTCATAAAATTTACATTCTCACATTATGTCGCATCATATACATCATCATCAATAACATTTAAACATTCATAAAATTTACATTCGCATAGTAGGTCGCATTATATCCATCATCATCAATAACATATAACATTCACAAAGGTTCATATGTCTTAAAAGTTTAAGTGTATCATTTAATAGTTTCACTGTGAATAGAAAATAATATATGTATGCCTCGGGTAATCCTGGCTATATAACTCAAAAGGTGGTGTTACATACACCCAACCTTCGAGAAACATATTCTCTAGGTGGTCAAGAAAGTGAGGGATAGTCTCGTTGTAATGTCTCGTCATCTTCCCAAGTAGCAGATCCTGGACTATACTTGTCCTATTGGACCTTAACTTGGTCTACCAGATGGTTCCTGAGATGTCGGACTCTACAGTCCAATATGCATAACGGTTCTACTGTGAGGGTTCCCATGTTTGATACCTACAATTCCTTCCAATTTAGTTTATGTGATTCATCAGCAACATAATGATGTAAAACAAATACATGAAAAACATTATGAGTTTTATGCAAGTGGGGTGGCAGTACGAGACAATAAGCAACGGGTCCAATTTTCTCTTGGATTATGAATGGTCCTATAAATCAAGGTGACAATTTTGTCCTCTTCCTGAATCATATGGTACTATTGTTAGGCCTGATACGAATGAAAACCTAGTCTCCCACTTCATAACTTCAATCGGTCCTGTGTGCATCCACATAACTTTTCTGCCTATCCTTTGCTTCCTTTAGTCTCTACCTAATTTGAATCACCTGTTCCTCCATCTCTTGAATCAATTCTGGCCCAAATGTTACTCGATCTTCTAATCTATCCCAACTCAACGGTGTTCTGCATGGCCTTCCATACAGAGCTTCGTAGGGTGGCATTCCTATGGAGCTATGAAAATTGTTATTGTAGGCAAACTCTACCAAAGGTAGGTGCTTCTCCCACTAGGTTTGATTATCCATGAAATACATCTTAATCATGTCTTCCATGACTTGATTTACTCTCTCAGTTTTCCCATCTATTTCAGGATGATAAGCTATGCTTGAGTTCAACTGAGTCCCCAATGCTAACTGCAAACTTGTCCAAAACCTAGAAGTGAATCTGGAGTCCCTATCTGAAATGATCTTCTTAGGTATCCCATGCAAATGGATAACCTCGCTTAC
>SNQJ01S0050933.1:172632-185643 GCA_010110895.2 Picea sitchensis
AGGGTTTTTTTCCCTAGAAGGCAACCCTCTTTTATGAGGGAAATGTATTGCGGCTATGGATGTTGGCGAGTATTGTATTCTGAGAGAGGAGACTGCGAGAGAAAGAAGAGGAACTTACAATGGGTTTTGCTGTAGGTTGTATCCCTTCATTTTGCTGGTTAATAATAAAGAAAGGAACTGGCAATTTCTCTGGTGGACGTAGCCCACATTGGGTGAACCATGTAAATCTGTGTCTCTCTTGTATTGTGTATCTTCTGTGTTTTATTTCCGCATTTGTTTTATTTTATTTCTCTGTGGTCCTTTTTTTCTAACATGAAGGTGTGGGGAGGGTCAGAAGCAGTCAACTCATGGTACTTCGATGGACAGTTTCCCTGTAGAAGCCATGTTGTCTGAAGTAGTGTTAGACAAGAAGATGTGTGTATAGTCTGAAGGAAGATCATGTGCACATAAAGCCTTAAATGAGGTAGCTCAACTACCCTTCTGGGGCCAAGGAGGTGAATTGATCTGAGTATATAAACTCAATTTTTATATTTTGTAAGGATCGTTGGTAGAGCTAAGCCCCCTGTTGTATGGTTTTGATGAAGCACTGGTTTCTCTGATCATGTATGTGCATCCAAGATTTCTTATTTAAATGACAGTCAACTTTCTTATATAATCTATTTTCCTTGATGCTAAGGAGATCATGATCGATAGATTCGCATGAACCATTGTGACTTTCTTATGATAAATGATTTGTTGTAACACTGTGATATTCCTTAGTTTTCGTGTGATTTAAATTCTAGGAGTTCTCGTGTTTAAATCATTCATCCTTGGGTTGCTGAAAGGCCTGACGTCTTCAGTCGAACTCTACATTTTCTCGTTAATGTCTTCCTATTGCTTACCCTTACTACAACCTACTGACTGAAGTTATACTAAGACCTAGCCTATTCATACATAGTTCGGTCCAGGATTTTGAGTTAAAACGATATCATTTTGAGTCTGCTCTCTTTCGATCACCCTTGATAAAAAAATCGTGACATAAACTGATGGGTGTCAAGCTCTTCTCCTGCTGCAATATAGGAGTGAATCCAGATGCCAACAAACCCTAACCCTTATTATGTTATGTATTTTTCCCATATGCGTGTTTCTCCTCCTCCATCTATCGCTTTCCTTTGTGCATGCTTTCTTGCATGCGTACGTCCTGCTCTTCTGCCAATTGTTACTTCAGTTTTCTTCATTCTTTCTTTCCCACAATCATTCGTATTTCCTCTTTGGCCTATTGCCAACATGCCCCCAACACTAACATGTGACTTGTATCGAGTCACCTATTTTCTTTGTGCTTCCTCGATCTCCTTGGTGATTGTCTGGAACTATTTATGCAACTTTTCTGCTTTTGTCAGTGCCTGCACGGTTCTCTACTTGATGGTGTCGACTGTCTAAGGTGCCACTTCCTCACTCATAAGTCCTGCGCATTCTATATTTGTTTGTGCTATCTGGTTTCTAGCTTCTTCTATCTGCACAAGTACTTCTGCTACCCATTCCTGCAACGATTCTATTTGAGCCTAACGCTCATGTTTCTGTGTTTGCACAGTGATAAGTTATGCTTGTATCTTCTTCATCTCTTGCGTTCCCTTGACTCGTTCGAGGATTGGTATGGTCTTCTGTCACTTCTTGAGTTCTTGGATTATTGCATTAATCGTCTCCTCCTCCTTGTCCCAATGTTGGACTTGTGGATCCTCTTCCAGCCTTGTCCAAAATTGTGCTTCTTTATCTAACAATTTGGCTTCCATGCTGACTTGTTTTTCCAACTCCTGTAGCTGCATTGTTGCTTCCTTCTTCCTTTTCTCCTTCACTGGTGGTGGATTTGTCGGTCTAATCTGTCCACGGAGAGTCTCAATCTCCTTTTGATATTGATCAATTGCCTGTGCAATATGATCGATCTTCTCTGTGGCTGGGAGTTCATTTCCTTACGCAGTAGTTGGAAGTTTCCCGAAAACTTCTTCCACTCTACGTTACAACTCGTTTCTGCATTCTTTCTCCTCCTTGGTTTCCGATTGAGCTTGTGTGCAAACGGTTTCCATCACTTCCCGCTTCTTTGTTGCTTGTTGTAGCTCGACTAAGTTTTTATGTTCTTGAGCCTGTATCTCATGGTCGACGCTCACTTGTAGTTTGTGTAATGCCTTTGATGGCATCCATGTCAATACCAATTGGATATGATCCAAATCCTTAAGTGGTGTCTGTCCCACAATTTCATCCATTCATAGCATGCTAGGCTTTATGTAGACCATAGAATGTGCATGTGGTATCAGAAGAACTGGGTCGCATTCTTGTACCTCCACCCTTTCTGTGGCATGTGCGTTCAGTGGCTCTGTGCCTTTGCTGGTACTTATGATCTGAGATTCCCCAAATTTCTTAAGGAACAGGCGCATTTCTATCAGTTCCTTCTTCAGTTCATCCCGGTGGTGCGCGACATGATCGAAATATTCTATGAGGTAGTCTTGGACCATCCTCGCAATCATATCTCCATAATACTCCATGATTGTGTAGTTCGGTGGTGGTCGTTGTGCCTTCATCTTATTGTGCACACCCGTGTCTTATGTCGGTAGTCTCTTAGTCCCCCCTGGTTCCTGTGTGATAGGATTCAGTGCGGTTTTCTCCACTCCCTTAGCTGGTTTCTTCTATCCATTGGTCGGATGGGTGGTTTTTGTTCCTCCCTTCTGGGTCCCTAGCTACTGTGAGTCATCGTCTTCCTGAGTTGACTTGGGTGGGCCCATTCTTCATCTCTTGGGTACTGGGATTTGTGGAGGCTGTGTCTTCACCTCCATAGCCCCTCCTTCTGCTGTTTGTGCCAGTACTCCTCTGGGTATAGTTTGGATCCTCCATTCATCAGGCCATTCATTGATGATAATGTCGATATCACCCTCGGTGACACAATAGTGCATCTGTATCCATTGTTCATCTGGGTCTTTCCTCGGTTGTATCCACATGGCTTGTCACCTATCCCAAAAATTAGCAATGTCCCTGTATCATGTGACAGCCTCTGGTGTTATTATCCATGCTCGACCAATGGATTCTTGTATCTCTCGTAGGTATGCTTAGAATATGATTATGTTCTCCTTCTTCTTCTTTTATAGTGGCCCAGCTCTCAAGACGTGATATCTTTCTCCCCTTGGCTATGGTGTGGTAGCAAAGATGACGTATTCTGGTTCTTACCATCCCATGAAAGCTATGAGAGTGATCAACCATGCGTAATGAAATTCCGTACCTGCGTCCTGCACATATTTGCAGTCTATTTGGAACAAGTTTGATAGGTATGGCACCCAACTCATGAAGGTGCCTTCTACACAATGAGTTGCCACATCGATGACTCATGTCGGTACTTCATCTTTGAGGCATTTTCGTAGCAGTTTGCAAGATAAGATATTTGCGCCCAATTATATCGCAACATTGTTGATACGTTTAATTATAATGCCTCTTGTTCCACTGTCGGTGCCGTATTTATTTTTCATCTCTTTAGCCAATGCTTTTTCCTTGGAATTACCATCCAGGATCAGTGCGAGATCCATACCCTCGGTGGGTAAGCCTGTTATCTACGTGATAAGTTCAACCGCTATGTGGACAAGTTTGTCCAGCCATATATCCCCTCCATGCATAATTGCTAACAGTTGTTTTATGCATGTCGTCACATATTGGCCTCTGCCAAACTGTGGTATCTTCATCAACCCTATAATTCTTGCTCTGTCCAGTCCAGTGGCCCACTGGTGTGGCTGAGTGATGGATTATTCGAGTTGGTTCATGACTATTTTCTGCATAAAAACCTCTGGTGCAAGCTCTGGATATTTAGTGTCATCTGCTACGTCATGGTTGAAAAACTTGAGCTTCCCAATGTGACCTAATAACTATGGGTCCACCTGTACTCCCTCTAGTATGCGAGGTAGCACAATCTCTGTGGCTGGTTTCTTTCAAGGTGATCTCGGTATCTGAATTCGGTCCTCTTGCCATCATGGTTGGTTCAAGGTTCCAACAGCTTCCGGTTTCTCCTTCGCCATCCATTATGCCCAAGTTGTGTCCATTTCCCCCGTTGGCTCAGTCGAAAAAGAATATGGGATGGGTCCTTGTGGGGCGTCTGGTTGCATTGCTATGTCTGGGTTCTCTACGCTTCTAGTGGCTCCTATGGTTGCTTTGATGTTCTTTTGTGGTATTTCCTGGTGGGTTTCTTCTTCCTTTTTTGGGGGCTTGTGCGCTGCTACTAGTGTATCTTGTTCCATGGCCTCTATTTGTGTTTTCAGGGCCTCCTCAAGTATGGGTGTAGACTCTACTGGAATTTCCTCTAGCGACGAGATTTCATCAATATCGATGATTTCTAGGGGCTACTGTTTTCTTTCTTCCGGTGGTCCTTACGACCTTGTCTGAGATCTGGTTGATATGGATATATGGCATGGTTTTGTGATCTTCAGTGGTGCCATAATGGTGTCTTTTGAACATTTGTGGGGTTTGAATGGCTTTGGTAAGCTCTGTGGTTTCACTCTGTTTGTTCTTGCTGCTATTGCTCTTTTCCTGTTCTTTGTCTGTGAATAGACTAACTATAGTTGTGCTCGTGTGTTGTATGGGCTCTCCATGAAGCTTGTCGAGGAAATTTTCGTCCCTCGTGTGATTAATGCACCATAAATGTAGGTTCAATGCATCTGCAATGTTTCGTACTTGCCATTATGCCTTCTCTGTCGTCTCCAGTTGGAACATTTAATGTGGCATCCCCTACATCCTTGCCTTGCTTTAAATATTCCTTTTGTTGTCCTGTCAATCTGCTTTTTCCGTTCTTTCCCGCGTGTTTCCTTTTTCGATATGGTCGTTATCTTTTCCCTTGCTGGCTTCGTTTTTTATATGCGGATTGTCCATGATGCCTTTTTTTTTTTTTATTGCACGGTGGGTGGTCAACTGTCCTTATACAGCTTCAGCTGACTCCCATTCACCATTCCTCTGAGGTCTGTTCCCACTATATCTCTTAACTATATAGCTCCTTTGTCTGTGATATGTTTTACCTCGTATGGTCCTAGCCAATGCATTCTCAGCTTTCCTGGGTGTTGTAACGCCTTACTATCATAGATTAATACTAGATCTCCTTCCTTGAATGTCTTCCTCTTGATGTGGAGGTCATGCTAAGATTTGTCTCTTGCTTTATATACTTGTTGATGGAAACCTACCAAGATTTGGTCTTCCTCCATTAACAGTAACTGATTTAGTCTTTCCTGTATTGCGCCTCATTCTATCATTTGTGTAATGGCTGCTATATGTAGGTTGGGTATTAAACATTCTAAGGGCATTACTGCTTCTTAACCATAGACTAGTTTGAATGGTGTGTGGCCAGTCATCTTTTTACATGTGGTTCTATACTCCCATAGTATTTCAGGTACTTTGATATCCCAATTGTCCCTGTTGACGTTGCATATCTTTGTCAAGGCATTTTCTAGGATTTTCTTGAAAGATTATACCGTGCCATTTTGCTATGGATGATACGGTGTGCTTTTATGGTGATGAAATTCAAACTCTTCTAGCATCGCTCGGATGGTGTTGTTTATGAAGTGCATTCCTTGGTCACTCATCAAAATTCTTGGGAACCCAAATATAGTAATTACCTATTCAAATAGAAAGTGTGCAGTTGTCTCTATGCTACAATATTTTACTGGCGCGGCTTCCACCCATCTTGTTAGGTATTCCATCGTGGTGATAATGTATCTCACCCCCGTTATTTTGGATGCTGGGTTAATAGGTCCCATGAAGTCTATCGCCCATTTGTCGAATGCCTGAAAAGTCACTTGTGGTCGTAGTGGCATATCGTCCCTTCTATTGGGTTTTCCTACCCTTTGACAAATGTCACATTGCTGACAATATTCTTTTGAGTATTTGTGGATCATTGGCCACCATAGTCCTGTGCATAACACCTTCTGCACAGTAGCTTTTCTGGCATAATGTCCTCTTGTTATTCCCTCATGGGCTTCTCCTAAAATTATTGGTCATTCGTGGGCTAGTATTTATCTTCGTAAAATGCTATCTGTGCCCATCTTGTATAGATTTCATGTGATCAATTGACAACTGCACGGACTACCAGGTTCTTCTTCTGTGCAGTGGTATATTCTTGTGGCGTAGTACCTGTGCTTAAGTACTGGATGATCTCTGTAAAGTGATTGTCAACATTCTGTACTGAGAATAGAAGTGCATCTGGGAAGTTTTCTTCTAAATTCGTTGGTTCCTCTCTATTTTTGAGCCTCGATAGGTGGTTAGGCCCTGCATTCAGTTTTCCTGGTTTATCTATTACCTCAAAATCAAATTCTTGAAATAGTAATAACCATCGATGGATTCTCCCCCACAACATTGGCTTCTTGACTAGGTATTTCAGGGCTGAGTGATCTGTAAACATCTTAAAGTGTTTTCCCAATAGGTAATGTCTGTACTTTTGTAGTGCATAAACCATAGCTAGGCCTTCTCTTTCTATCATGTTATAATTCTATTCTGAATATTATAATTTTCTACTTGCAAACGTTATCAAGTGGTCCAAGTCTCCTGTGCCTGGTTACGTCAAGATAGCTCTGAGTGTGATCGTTGATGCATATACATGTACATGGAATGTCTTCTCCCAATCTGGAAATACCAATATTGGTGCAGTGACCATATTCTCCTTTAGGGTATCCCAACTATGTTATCATTCGTCGTTCCATTGATACTTTGTATCCTTCCTTAATAGTTTTTCCATTGGTGTTGTAATCTGCACGTAGCCTTTGATGAATTTCCTGTAATATCCCATATGTCCTAACGTTGCTCTAAGTTGGCAGACTGTTTTTGGTGCTGGTAGGTTAACAATGACTGCGATTTTGGCTGGATCCACTAGCAAACCCTATTTTCATACTATGTGTCCCAATAGTATCCCAAATGGTGTCCCAAATATGCATTTCTTGATATTTAGTGGTATCTAGCATTGTCTGCATCGTTCTAGCATCAGTCGTAACACTTCCACATGATTTTTTAACAGACTATATACCGTCCAATCATCTAGGTATACTTCGAGGAAGTGATGGATGAACTCCTTAAATGATGCGATGACCACTCTAGAAAATGTAACAACCTTGGTTAAATAGATGCATAGGGATTATTAAGTAAAATTAATTAGATAATTAATTGTCCTAATATGGTTTTAGTTAAACAATGATTAGTATTAATAATATTAATTAATTATTAATTAATTGTTTATAACTTTTGATTGATTAATTAATTAATTAATTGATTACATATCACATTCAATGACATGGGTAATAAATTAAGGGGCTTAATAACTTTAATTTAATCCTTTTGAAACTTATGTATGACAGGTTAAGGATAAGGTAATAAAGGAGGGTATAAGGTAATAAAGGAGGGGATAAGGTAATTAATGGAGGGGAGGAGAGTCGGTGAAGGGGGAGATATGAAGGGGAAGAGTCCTACGGGAGAGGGCATTATGATTTGGGGGGAAGAAGCATTTTGGAGGGGGGACTGGATTTCTGTTTGGCATATTTTTCTAGTGTGGGGAGATTGATATTTTGAGTTTTGGTGAACCATTGTAGGGGGCACCGGGTTGCTGGGGGTTTTGGACACGGGGGCCAGGATTCCTTACGATATACTGGAGCTAGGGAGTCAGATAGGCTGCTCCTAGCTGGCTGGGTGGTTAGTCAGTTTGGGCAGAGTTTGGTCAAGCAACAGGCTGGGAAAGGAAATAGAGAGGACAACCATATTAGCAGGAGTTAGCATCAGGAAGAGGTATTTTATTTATGAATTTTCTTAACTATGTGATGACTATGTAAATTATTAGCATGTTGTTCGTAAATTTAATTCATGCTGTGGATAAATTAAATTTTTTGTTGAAAATTTTATGCTTATACGATGATTATTGAACTAATTAGGCATTGAAAGGAATTTATCTTTAATTGTATGAATTTTTGGGTTTAATTATGTTATGTCACTACACAGGGTATCAGAGCCCTAGTTCAAAATCTAGAGCCAAGGGCCTACCTACCCACCCAGAAATTTAAACAAACCCCACCCAGAAATTTAAACAACTTGAAACCCTTTAATTAGATAAATCTGGTCCAAGCTCTATCTCCGCCTAACCTGCAAGCCAAGCACATAAATTTTTAACACAAATACAAATATAAATGACATACATATTGAAAATGTAAAGGAAGCAATGACCTTGCGCATGGTATATTGTATAGTAAATAATAATGTATAGTAATATTGTATAGCAAATATCACAACAAAAACAAAACTTTTAAGCGCAAGCCTTGCCAATAGGGCTAATGCTACAATCTAATCATCCTATTTTAAAGTCAATAACAATACAGCTTCAGTCGAAAGATTGTGATAATGTGAGATAATCATATATCAATCAGTGTTTCGGTACTTTGTCATCTTCTGCCAGTGAAAGCAACACATAACTTGGCTCGTCTTACTCTTTAATTTCTCACCACCTTGAGATCGTTTCTCCTTGGAAACCCTGGTTGGGAAAGAAAGCAAACTTGAACCCAAGTCTCTTATTCGTTAATAGGGTGCGGTAGGTGGTTCAAGGTTCTTAATCTCTTTTGTCCCACCCCTTTCTTTCGTCCATGGGAAGGTGAGTAAGAAGCTTCAAATTCTTTCAGACAGACAGGTGCTTTCCCCTCCATGAGAATGGTTGGGCCTCTCACTACCTGCCCCATCAGTGAATTACAATCTAAGTGATGCAGTTGCTAGGTTGGCTTAATTATATCTCCTGCCAATGAAATGTAGCAATGGTATTAGGCTCCAGGGTTTGAAGCCCAAAAGAATATTTTGGAATTTGCATTTTCCTACTCAGATTCCAACTATCATTTTAGAAGCAAGCCCATTGCTTAGTGAACATTTTGCAATTCGGTGGAGATGCTAAATCCAAATTAGGTGATTTATTCAAAAGTGCTCATGGTACAGGGGGTCTTGCCTATAATATTCATCATATTCAAGGAATTTGATATCAGGAAAAGGGATTATGGACTCCATACAAGGTGGTGGTCTCTTAGCTATATTATAGTACATGAAGGATGGGTCAATTGGTGCAGTTGCAGGTTATGGCATTAGTTTAAAAACAAACTTGAGATACTTGAAGGTAGCGTAGGATATTTTATGTGAATTTCATGCAGGAGTGTTGAAACCAAAACTAGTCCCAAGTAGAAACCATTTGTGGAGGACTGGGTTCAGTGTTATTCTGGCAATAGTTCAAGTGCTGGAAGTCATGAGTTTGGTGCGAAAACTGTGACTAGGATCATGAATCAACCCTTCTATTCGAGAGACAGATTTGAACTCCTCAGACACAAAGCAAAACTTGTATCTATACTTAGAAACAATTGGAAATTCACACATTGCCTTGGCCCTTACCTTATTATCAGTTGCACACAACACCCATAGCAACATCACTCATGGAAACTTCATCACATGAGTGAAGTTTATCCATCTAATGTAGCCTATAGGCTGTAAATACAAAAAAAATATAATAACTCAAAAATAAAAATAAAAATGAACAGAAAAAAAATAAAAAAATAAAATTAACCATTGCAGGTGAGCCTCACATTACAACACACAAATCAAAGGACAAGCGCCCAAGCGCCAGTCCCACACACAAGGCACCATTGAAGGAAGGAGCCACGAGTTGACAATAGTGCATTACACAGATGTAATAAAATGAAATCCTACCCACCACTATCCACTCTTCATTATAGTTATCAAGTCAAAGCATAACACGCAAGTGCTAAGTCACAAAGGAAAACCCACAGGTCTACGGGCACTGCACGTCACCAAAACCCAACGCAGAATCCACGAGGGGAAGCTACAAGTCAAATCCATCCAACACACCAGTGATATTGAACAGGCATGCAACATACCAAGATCAACATAAAGCACCCAGATCCGAGCACCAGATCCCAGCGCCCAAAACCAAACGCAACCCATATACTGTAAATACAATATATAATAATAGAGAAAAATAAAAACGAACAATTTTTTTTTACATGGGTTAGCAATCACATGAAATGCAAGTCAGTGTTCAAACCAAGCACCCATCGCTGAGCTCACGAGACCATGCCATTGGGTAGCTGCACATTACAACACTCAGCACAAGTCAAGTGGAGGGTAGCTCACAAGGAGCATTGTGTTTACACAAGCACCGAGTCGAAGAAGCCAACGCCCAAACGCCCAAACGCACAAGAGCTGAGTTGAACAAGCCACGACCAAGAGAGGAGCCTACAAGTGGTGTTTTATCTTTCACTAAAATGCCCAAGCGTTACTACCATACACCAACACCAGCGCCAAGAGCAGAGGGAGAGAGCAGAATGGAGAGGCGGCAGTGAGGGAGTGAAGGGTTGAGGAGTTTAGGGTTTGTTAGGAGGTATGTAGAGTTTTAGTGTTATGGGATGAGCGTCGGGGAGGAGGGGGCACGTGGGCCTCATGCGAGGACCCACTGCCCACGCTAAAAAAAAAATGTTTTATTTATTTATTTATTTTTTTCTTATTTATTATTATTATTATTTTCTTATTATTCTTTTTTTGTTATTCATTTTATTCTTTTAGGTTAAATTTTAATGTTTTAATTTAAATTATAATTAAATTAATGGTATTATAATTAGAGTTAAATTATAATTATATTTAATGGTATTATAATTATAATGGTATTATAATTATAATTAGAGTTAAATTAATTATATTTAATTATAATTAGAGTTAAATTTTAATTATATTTAATTATATTAAAATTATTAAAATTTATAATTCATGCTTAAGGAAGGAGGAACAACTTCCTCTGATTTACTTTCCTCACACCGACAATGTAAAGGAGTTTGGTAGATGCTATTTGTGTCTAACTCAGGAATGGTGTTAAGGAAAGTGGATGTGACTAATTAAAGTGACTAATTATATTGTTTTAGCGAAAGTATACGGACTTAGACCGAGATAAGCGGGAGGGGGCTTCATGTGCACTAGGTAGGTAATTTAGAGGAATTAGCCAGTGGGGTATAGTGCTAGCATAGCTACCAAGCAAGAGGATCAATAGTTTTCTTAGGCGAGAACAACAAGCTTAGATGCTTAACCCTAACCTAGCTAATCCCCTAAAGAGAGTAACGTCTGTTTACAGACAAGTAAAGAAAAACTTATGCCTAACCCTGTTTTCTAGTTAAGTTGCACAAATGAGAAACGACCTTGAACTCACCCTGACAACTTTGGTTGATGCAGGTTAAATAATATAGGATGGTTAGGACTCGAGCGAATCAAGGATGAGGAGCATCGTTGCAGGCACTGCCAACACCGCTAGCACCACCGCCACCATCACCCGAACTAGCTCTCATACTACGCTCTTTAGAGGCCATAAATGAGACTTTAAAGGGGTGATAACCAGCAGGGACCAAAGTGGAACCCCCATCATTGGGAACGGGTAATCCAGAAGCGTCGAGGGATTCAAGGGGAGGACCTCCACCCGAAGACATCACTCAAGAATTGTAGAAGATCAAACTTTTGGAGTTTGTCGGGGGTTGTGCCAGTGAACGCACAGAAGCATGGTTGGAAGGCATGACAAGGTGTTTTGCCTTAAGGGACTATGCGTCCAACTCCAAGGCGAAGATAACGATTTTTCAGTTAAGAGACAACGTCTTGAACTAGTGGGGCAACCTGGAAAGACAAGTACATCTTACCCCAGACACAGTATCTTGGGAACTTTTTGAGGAGAGGTTTCAAAGGAAATATCTACCAGCTTACTATGAGGAACAACAGGTAGGGGCATTCCATGCCTTAGTACAAGGAAACAAAACTGTAGAAGAATATGAGCTTAGGTTTATGGAATTGGTCAAGTATGTTTTGTATATGGATAATGACCAACGACAGGTAGAACACTTTGTCTATGGGTTGAACCCTAAGATAAGGGCTATGGTGCGGATGTGGAAACCATCTTCAGTAGCGAAAGCTATGGAAAATGTGTGTTATGTACAGGAACACATGAACTTGACTGGAGGCACGAGACCGACCTTTCCACATCGTCCTGGATTCGTGGGGAAGGCCTCTAGGACATTTTCTAGGGGAGGGAGCTCAAGGCCACCTCCATATGGTAACAAAGTCGCACCAAGGATAGTAGCCACAGGGATTTCAATGGCAGCGAGTGCAACATCTCGTTCATCACCAATGACGCAAATAGGTCCACGACCATCTCAGGGAACAACTAGTAGGGACAGGGGTTCCAGGGGAAGGAACTCATTTCAGAGACAGTCACATAACAGTGCATAGGTTCAATCCCGTGTTACCTGTTGGGGATGTGGAGGACCCCATTACCAGCGTGACTACCCAAAGTTACAATCAGGATTCACACATAGAGAAGGAAAGGTCCCGATGGGAAGAGAAAGTAGTAGCCCCCAGATTTACACAACAGTTAATAATCGCCAGGCCGAACATCAATCCACAGTGGTGGAGTCATCAAGTACACTAAATCATATCAATGCTATGAATTTTTTTTGATTATGGTGCGACAGATAGTTTCATTTCACCATCTGCATTAGAAAAGAGTGGGTTGGAAACCTACGAGCACGATGACTTTAAACAAGTGGTAGGACCTAGTGTTGATAAATGTATAGTAGATCTGGGAGTGTGTACTACCAGGTTGAAGGTATATGTCACTTCTCTTGGGGCATATGACCTAATCATTCGAATGGATTGGTTAGAAGCTCATCGAGCTTTGGTGGATTGTTTTGCAAAAATGGTATTTTGTGTCGACGATGAAGGAAGGCCAGTAGAGATCCAGGGTGTATGGAGAAAGGTGTCATTACGCTTTATCTCAACTATGAAGGTTAAGCGATCCTTGAGGCAAGGGTGTCGACTATATGTAGTGGAAACAATGAGTGAAAGGAAGGGGCCCTCATTGGATTAGTACCTGGTATTGTCATAATTTAAGGATGTTTTTCCGAATGAGTTACCAGGGTTACCTCCTGAGAGGGAGCTTGATTTTATTATTGAGCTAAAACC
>SNQJ01S0050934.1:0-11341 GCA_010110895.2 Picea sitchensis
TATGTTCCCTATATATGGAACACTCATTATTGTAATAATATATTGAATATCGATCATATCTCATATGAATAACAACAACATGAAGGTGTTAAAGAGTTCCTTGGGTTAGGGTGCGCTTTTCTAGATGGCTTTGAGGCTAAAAATCTTCTTCAATAAAAATCCCTAATTTTCATTTACGACAACATCAAAGTTTTTCCTTTTTCTTGTGAAGAATGCTTGTGCAATGGGTTCTTTCAAGACCTATGCTCTGATACCATGTTGATTTTTCATAATCTAGGTTAAGCATGCAGTTCATTTAATTTCATCATGTCTTAACCATAAACAAGAATGTTGCAGAAACCAAGATCACAAGAAGAAACACCATGCATAAGAACACAAGATATGTCCTGGGAAACCCTTCTCAAACAACGGAGAAAAACCCAATCAAATCCTTTTCTATATTCTTCAAGAGAAATACCTTTCATCACCAAGAATGACTTAGCACACAAGAGGGTACTTAAACCCTAGAAACCCTAGCACCCAAGAGAGGTGCGCCACTTTTCCAAGTAGAAGTGTTTGCTGAAATTTCCAAACTCACAAGTGTGTGTGTGTCTGCAATGAAAGATTTCTTCTTACTTATATTAGACTTTTTCTATTAACTAAAGTGTCTATTGGCACAATTGGGCCGACCTCACTTAGATATATTATTTATCTATTATTATAATAATTAATATTAATATTACTATTACTATTAATTATCTTTTACAGTTTATATTTAGACACAAAAGGTAGGGCTGACCTGTACCCTTTACACAATAACTAGGGTTACAAGTAGGTCTGACTCTTGAACAATATATAGCAAAGGATCTGATACACCCACTAGTGCTCATCCACTAGGGGCACATCCATAGGAATTCCATGGAACTGATTCACTGCATTACACAAATGAACCAGGTATTCACACGTTCACATGTGCTCGTCCACATGAACGTCCACTCTATAGATCTACTTTCCCACTGCCACCTACACGAGGATCATCTGGAGTCTTCTCGTCAACTTTGCTGCTACTCAGAGGAGGCCATCACATCATCTTCATTTATGTTCTATGATGATGTGCCCAACACTTTTGGGATTTCCCGCGTTCACTTTATGCTCAGCCATAGGCATGTCCTAACTCAACAGACCGATCTTACATCGGATAATCATCTGGATTTCTTCTCACTCACGTCATGGATGAGTATATCTTTATGTTTCTGACTCTATCCCAGACAGGAAACACGAACCCTTCATAGAGGCTTTCTCTCAGGTTTGTAAGCTGAGAGAAATACTTCACATAGCTTCTATGTTCCACATCTCACAGGTTTGTAAGCTGGAGGATGTCTCCCATAGCTGCATTCATCAATAGTAATAGGGGTCAACTTGGTTCCCACAAGTCTAAATAACTCCTACCATAAATTTCTCATGAATCTGCTATCCCTGTCACTCACAATATTTTTGGGTAAGACATGCAATCTGAAAACTTCTTTAAAGAAGAATTATGCTACCTGAGATGTGCTATACACCATGAATATGGAAAAGAAATGTGAAAACTTGGTGAACCGATCCAAAACTACAAAAAATCCATCTTTGCCTTGCACTTTAGGAAAATATGTGATGAAATCATGGACATGCTTTCCCATTTATATGTTGGAATGGGAAGTGGCTGCAACAAACCTGCTGGATGGGTATGCTCAACTTTGTTTTGCTGACAAGTTGTGCATTCTCTAACATAACACATAGCATCCTCCTTGAGGCCCTTCCACACAAACCTCTCTCTAATCTACCTGTAATCCTTGAGGAACCCTTGGTGTCCTACTAGTGGTGAATCATGGAATGCCCTTAACACCCTTTCCTTGGATTTAGATTCTGGTACCACATAAATCCTTCCCTTATAGTAGATATGGTCATCCAAAATTCGAAACCACTCATCCCAAATTTTCCCATCCATTAATTCACATGAAAACTTGTTTTTGGAGTACTCCATCAAAAGGTGTGATTTCCATTCAACTAATATTTCTAACAAGGTGTAAGCTAAAGGCTGCCTACACAAGGCATCTACTACAACATTATTCTTCCCTTTAACAAACTCTATGTCAAAATCATACGCCTAGATTTCGCTCACCCATTTCTATTGCCTTTCATTGAGGTATTTTTGCTCCAAAAAGTATTTGAGGTTGTTGTGATCTGTTTTGACTATAAACTTGGCTCCAATCAAGTATTGTCTGAAATTAGATAGTGCGTGCACGATAGCTAACATCTCCTTATCATATATAGTTTACAATAACTCAAACCCTCTTAGTTTTCTTCTCTCAAAATAAATATGATGCTTGTTATGCATGAGTACAACCCCAATTTCTTCCCATGATGTGTCACACTCTGGTATAAATGGATAAGAGAAATATGGTAATGCTAGGACTAGAAAAGTGCTCATAACCTTCTTCATTTTATCAAAAAAATATTGGGTTGTTTCAGTCCACTTAAACACACCCTTCCTAGTTAGACTAGTCAAGGGCACACAAAGCTATGAAAAACCTTTAACGAATCTCCTATAGTAGGTGAAAATGACAAGAAATCCCTGTAGCTCTGTGATGTTCCTGTGTGTTGGCCAATCCAAGATGGTTTGCATTTTTTCTTGATGAACTTGTACCCCCTTTTCTCCAATATTATGTCCCAAGTATAATACTTCTATCATTCCAAACTCACATTTATATTCTTTGGCATACAAATATTGTTCCTCTGTGATGCTCAATATGTTATCCAGATGCTTGAGGACTTCTCTCATCCTGAAAGTGTTGAATTTTGGTACCCCACTGATTGTCTCTTCTTCTTCTTCTTACCCATACGTGGGATCCTCTTTTGTTTGGGTCACTTATATATTTTGAATATGCCCCACATCATCTTCCTCCTCACTGTCATAAAGAACCTCAATGTAGTGGATCTTGCCTTTCCCCATGCATATATTCCCTGATTCCAATGGTTCTTTACAAGTATAGCATAATTGTTTTCTTCTCAACTTCCTTCTGGTAGCTTCATCCAATTTCCCCTTACCTTTGTCTACAATCCTTTGATCCTTTCCCCTTGGAGAAATTGGTGGCCTTGGAATGAATTTGTTTTTAGAAGCTGCCCCTTCCAAGTCTTTAGTCCTCCAAATAACATCATGAAGTGTATTAGGCTTAAAATCCTTGACTCATTCACGTAATGGTTCTGTCAACCCTTCTGAAAAGAGAATCATCAATCTGGATTCTGACACATATGCAACCATGACTTCTAGCCTATGAAATTCTTCAATGAATGCTTCAATTGTACTTATTTGTTTAAGTTGGGTGAGATCAAAGAAATGAAGTTCTGGATCCCCTTGATCAAACCTATCTATGAGCATTTGTGTGAAATATGTATAAGAAGTAATGTGTGCATGTCCCAAAGTAGTCATCCCATAGTACCACCACTCATGGGCCTTGCCTTCCAAGTATAGGGTGGAAAATTTGACGGCATCCATCTCCATCATGGGTTTTAACTACAAATAATCATCCAATTTTTGTACCTGTTCCTTTGTAGAAGCTTTGGCTGATCCATCAAAGGTGGGAATATCCATTTTTCCTACCTTGCACCCCATATCATTATTATCCCTATGAAAATCTCTAGGCATGCCACTTTATTTATTCCCACAATACTCTCCCTATTATGTAGCATCTGCATGAGAAGATGTGCAATCCTGTCATTCCCTACTTCCAATGTGGTAACCAAGCGCTTTTGTCCCTGTTCTATAGTTGTCAAGGCTATTTTGAGATCATCCTATCCATTTTATAAGCGCTCCTATGTCTCATCCAAATGGTGATGCATGATAAACTGTGTCTTGTCAATGGAGCATTGTAGTTCATGTGTTATTCTTGCCAATTCAATTGGCACCTCCTTATCGATGCCATCTATTGTTTCCTCTCTTTCCCCCATCTATGTTTTTGGTTCCTTATCCCCTTTGTCCTTCTTTCTCTTGTTGTAACCTCTCATTGGCGAATCCCCACATGCTGGGATGATTCAAAGCTTTAATACCATTGTATTATTCCCAAGTGGTTATGTGTGAAATTTTCCGTGTTTATGGTTTTCTATTTGGGGTGTTTTGTCAAACAATTCACACTTGTAACTTCCTTGAGCTCATGTTGGGGTTTTATATCGAGTTTATGACACAAATAGTTTTGAAATGATATAAATGAAATTAAGAAACAATGAAGCTAATAGAAACAACAACAAGAATATCCACAAAAATCAGATATGCATTTATTTATTATATAGCTAGCCTCAGTACAATAAAAGAGAAGCTATGGAAAATATATAGAAGAATAGAGAAGTGTTTGATGGCACCTCCAAAACACAATATAAATAAGAGATATTGGATCCCAAAATTCTCCACAAGCTACATGCAGAAGAACTACAAGATCCATTTCTTTCCCTTCCTCTAACTGTTGTATCTTCTGCCTGAGTTGCACCATTTACTGGCTGAAACACCCCTTGGAGATTTGATTTCACTAGATATGACCTCCAAACCCCAAGATAATGTCGGTCTCCTATACAAAATAGGATGGTTGCCTCATATGATGAATTTCCCTTGTTGTAGATGCATATCTAACCTCTAAGGAATGGATCTCTAACCCCATGTGTGCCCTCCTTTAGTAGATACATCCATCTTTCATAATAATTAATTATGGAGGAGGAGATCCACAAATAATTTCAAGAAAGGTCACTCCAGGGATGTAAAATGCTTCCAAATCTAGATCTCCTCCAGATCCCACCTCCAGAATCTAAATTGAACTCCCTTCTATTGGTCAGTGCACCCCTCTCTATAGAAACCCCCTCAATAGTGTGCCCTTCTTCACAAATGATATCTGAAATGGATCTAAGATGGATAGAATGGAGAGGGTGTAATATTTCACCACCTTGGCCAAGCTTGGACTAGGAAAAGAGGGATCTTTCACCTCCTTTTTGATCTCTAGGGTTTGTCTAGTCAAAACCCTCAAAACACTCAAGCTGCCAGAGCTCAAAGTTGCAAATAAAAAATGATAAAGAATGAGGAAGTGAGGCGCCCTCATCCTATTTTATAATCCAACTTCTAATTCTTCACTTAAATTATTAATTGGATTCCTAAAGTATTTTCTTCAATTATCTTATTAGCCAATTAACTTATATTTCCTTGTTTGCCAATGTCACTTTTTCTAATTTGACTTTAGCATTCTTAATGACATATTTTTGCCACCTTAGTCCCATTTTAGATGATACTATAGCCTAAGGGGAACAACTAGGCTTCTAAGTCCTCAAGTACCTTGGTCATATAGAAGGGGATCTTACAAATCAAGTTCTAATAAGGTGGACAGATCATGAAAAACAAGGCACTAAATCCATGAAGAAGACATGTGGAATGTCATCAATGCTCAACTAAATCTGTGAAGAAAGGGGTGATCCCTCATCAAATTATAAATAAGACCATCCATCAACATGTGACAAGTGCTAGATCCAAGGAATAATGATTCAAATAAGCCATGTTTCATCATCAACTAATATGTCAAGAAGGGGTAGGTCCTCAAAAAAGAGTATGACAAGTGTGAAATCATCCCACAAGTTTAGGGCGCTCCAAGTAATAATGCATACAAATATGTAGAAGATGGGATAAATTCACATGAGGGTGTATTTTATACCATAACACACCATAATATGCTTACAAACCCTCAATATGAACAAGGTAATTCACCTCATGAACATCAAACCATGCTAAACCACATTAAATCACCACAATAAGGTGTCAAATTAAGTGGTAGAAAAAGGAGAATGCCAAGCACTCTACACCACCATGAGCCAATCAAATGAAGATGCCAATACATTGTTAGCTTTGCCCTAAAGTGCTAATGTGTTCCATCAGGGGAGTCATATATCAACATGCATCATCAACCATCTACATGATCATAAAGACTCCACAACCAAGTCTATTAGTATGAAAGTAAATCAATCACCAAGACAACCAAATCATAAACATCATCCAACTATCCATGATCACATTACTAGTGATTACATCAAGTGAAATCACAATCCCTAGGCTATCCAAAGCTTCATAAACCCTTAAACCTACCTTTGTGATAAAAAAATCACAAGTGTAGTGAAAAATCCACTAGTGTAGGCCTCATGCAAAATGAGGGGAGCAATTGGCTCCAACTTGGGGACATGTACTTTTCTCAGAAGTGCATGAGAACCTCATAATCTACTGCATGTACCTGTTAGGAATTGTTACCAAGATATTAAGAAAAAACATGTGGAAGGATGGACCCATATCAATATCTCTAAGCACCACATCACAAGCCCATCATAATATTATTACTACAAAATTCTTCAAAATTTTGATTTTACAAAATAAGACATAAACCAACAATGCCAAGAGAACATGAAATGAAATCTAATTCTCATAATAAAAAGTTGAAATCTTAAATGTGCTCATGAAGATGGACAAGGACACAAAAAGGATGCCAAGAAGAGCATGCACTATCACAAGACTCCTCTATCCAATCTTGTATAGGATTAACGTAAAAATCATCATATGGCGGCCTATCAAAATATACAATATCACCTCTACTACTTTCAATAAGTTGGGTTTTATGCGGCTCCAATGCAAACCCTACTAAAAAACATATAGATAAGGTATGGGACAAAATAAGATCTGGATTTTTTTTAACTCTCAATGCAGGGCTTGTTGCCCTCTTTTATATGGATGGAATTTTTTTGCAACAAACAATCAACTAAAAACCCCTTTGTCCCATACAAATCTCAGCCCAAAAATAACATCTTATATTTGACTTTTCTTGGACAAATTGAGAAGAAGATGAAGAGAGAGATGGCTAAAAATTTATGCTATAAAACATTTGTTTCCCTATGTAACCTATAGCCCCAAAATAATGTTCTAATGCTGATTTTATACATGCAAATTCATTAAAATTTCAACATAAGGGTGGTTGGATTTTTTTTGCATGTTTACTATCATAAAAATGCTCCATATGCTGCCAAAAATTGCATTATACCCAATAGAACACGGCTAGAAATTACCATGGGAATGATGCAATAAATTTACTTTATATGGTTGGAATAAATTTGTAAAAATATCCTCCTCATGTTGTCCAAAATTTTCATCATTAGTCTACATATATAGTTGGGAATGATCATGAAAATTTTATAAATCTTCCTTCATTGCATTACGTCGTTTGAGGGCTTCAAAATTTTCACTTCCTTCACTAGAGGTATCATAGATGGGATCTCCTAAAAATATCCAATAATCTCTTCCCAAACTATGAGCAAATTTTTGAAAATACACATCATAACAACATATCCTTGGCTACCCCTATCTTTATCAAATGGATAATCAAATATATTCTCAAGTCTATTATCACTTAAAGGATTTTCTGAATCAATATCATCCCTATCAAGATCATAACAAGAAAGAACATCAAATTTAAAATTGAGAAGGTCCAAACCTTACCAAATCCTCGTCTTCATGATGAAGAGAGATACATGCACATGTGCTCTCACTGATAGGGTCTTCTTCATGTGCTTGATCTTCAATGGAAACATGAGGTGCTTCATTAATGTGCTCTTCAAGTCCTTGATATTCCATGGGATGATGAAAGAGTTCTTCCTCAATGTTTGTTTCTTGTACAGGGGCAATAATATTTTCAATGGCACCATCATCTTTGTCTCCTTCTAACATTTAAATCCCATGCAAACATGGTCCATAGGATGAAGAATCTTGATGGTGATCTTAATAACATTCCTCTTCAAAATTTTCCTAGCCAAGCATACCATATTTTTCTTCAAAATATTTAAAAAATGATATGAATTACTTGTGGTCATTCTCTATTTGAATCAATATAAGATCTTTATCTTCATGGAAATCCATATTTATCTACTTCAAATATTTAACATGAGAGACCAAATCTAAAAAATGCATTCATACCTCATATAAATATCAAAGAATGTGGAGTCACTAATACGATACTTCAAAGTACCTTCAAGATGTTGCATGTGCTCACCTCTTCACACAACAATGAATTCAAAAATATGCAAGGAACATGGGGCATCGAACCTTCATGGAGTTTCCATGTGAGAAAGAAATATTCAATACAACACTCTCACAAAATGTCATGGAGCATAGTATTCAAATTTATGAGGAAAATGGACTTTATCCCTAGCAAGGGTGCAAAAATGGTACCTCCCCAACTTGCACTTAATGATAAAAACCATAATCCACAAGGTGCAACCCAAGGAGGAACTAATAGGATAATCACCATTGTCACTTAAGAAACCTATCATGTCACTTTTGGTTGGCTCTTCTCCAAATTATGGGGGTTATCCATAGAAATTAGGATTACTAAAGATACAACCAATGAATCTCAAAGGTGTTGTGAAGGGAGAGCTCTAGAAAAACAATGTATTTTTGTAGTTTTAATGGTAAGAGAATGATGGAGGGATCAATATATTAGTGCCAATCCAACAAGGGAAAATTGATTAAAGAGACTAATCCAAGAGGGCAAGCTCAATAAAGGATTAAGACTAGAAGGGATACAATATGTATGCCACAAGACAAGCTTAATATTGCTCAAAATGATAATAAAGGAGAATTGGGAGGATTTAAATTGTCACATCAAAAATTTGCCAATGAGGTGTGCCTTGCCATGGAGTATTAACCTAGAAACCATTCATGCATATGTAAGATGCAAGAGAATAATACATAGACAAGACAACAAAGGGTCAAGGGGGGAGAAATTCCTCACATAAAAAATCCTTCCAATATGATAAATGTATCTTTCACCAATGGTCAATCAATAGAAAGTACTAGAAACTCTACAATCATATGCAAGAATAGAAATCATTAGAAAAATGGCCACAACTTGATAGGAAAGAAACCCTTATACATCACATATGCTCCAAGAAAGATATATCCAGTAATCTCCAAGGAGGGTAAACACCAAAAATCCAACCATGAGAAATGGTGAAGAGGGAAAATCCTTATATAGGTTTGAGGTTTATCTTAATGTAAAATAAAAAAATAACAATAATATCCAAGGTCAAAACCCTATATCTATCCTAGGGAGGAGTAAAGAAACAATATTCTCCAACAACTAACTAACAATACATAAAATAAGAAGTGGTGATCAAGCCACATGTACAAGTCTCCAATAAATATGATCCATGAAGTTAATACGTCTCCATCAAAAGGGAATGAGAAAAAGTCAAAGCTCCAATTTCTGGCCTCCAAGTGTAACTCTCCCATAACAATAATCCTCAAAACATATAATGGAACCCTATATATAAGGTTTGAAACATCCTAGATCTCCTCCAATGTAGGATTTGCAACTCTCCAAGGTGAGGCATTCTCCTCAAATATAGATATAAGTGCAATAAGGCTCCAAGAAAGTTGGATGTCCTAAAAAATGATAATAGACATGATGGCAAGAAGCATACACAAGTATATGTCCTTCTTCATCTAGGGCATATAACCATGAAACATCCTCCCAAGGTGAGACGTCCCATCAATAAGCAAGAAATGGTGTGCAATGTAACCTCCAAAGGTGGAGTGCTCCATCAATGACCATGAGTAATGTAACCATCAATCCCTTAAGAGTGGATGACCTCAAAAATAAGCATATACATAAGTTGAATCAACCCCCTCATGTGGATGTATGGCATCTCCAAGGTGAGATGTCCTCATAAATGGTATAGAAAAATATGCAATGAAGAGTCTACCAAGATGGATGCCATCTTCCATGACGGTTTGAGATATTTAAAACCCCAAATATGGTAAGTGTGAGATCTCAAACAAAGGGTGTCCAACTAATAAGGAATGGAAGAGCAAAAAAATGGTGGATATCCTTCTAAAATCAAGTACTAAGAAGGTGGATCCATAAAAATCAAG
This sequence comes from Picea sitchensis, assembly GCA_010110895.2. Lineage (NCBI taxonomy): Eukaryota > Viridiplantae > Streptophyta > Pinopsida > Pinales > Pinaceae > Picea > Picea sitchensis. The sequence continues at coordinate 9,959 of SNQJ01S0050934.1, forward strand.
ATACCAAATCCATGAAGAAGACATGTGGAATGACATCAATGCTCAACTAACTCCATGAAGAAAGGGGGCAGACCCTCATCAACTAATAAAATAAGACCATCACTCAACATGTGTCGAGTGCTAGATCCAAGGAAGAATGAGTCAAATAATCCATGTATCACCATCAACCAGTATTCCAAGAAGGGGTATGTCTTCAAAGAAGAGTATGAAGAGTAAGAAATCATCCCACAAGGTTAGGGTGCTCCATGGTAGGCTCCTACACCAAGTAATAATGCATAAAAATATGTAGAAGAGGGGAGTGATCCACTTGAGGGTGTATTCTATACCATGACACACCATAATATTCTTACAAACCATCGTTATGAACAAGGGATTTCACCCCATGAACATCAAACCATGCTCGACCATATTAAATCACCACAAGAAGAATGTCAAATCAAGTAATAAAAAAGGGAGAATTACAAGCTATTTACACCATCATGAAGCCAATCAAATGAAGATGCCAATATAATGTTAGCTTAACCCAAAGGTGATAGGGCACTCCATCAAGGGAGTCATACATCAACATGCATAATAAACCATCTAATGATCACAGGGGATCCAAAACCAAGTCTACTAGCATGAAAGGAAAGAAATCACCAAGACAACCAAAGCATCAACATCATCAAGCTATCCATAATCACATCACCAATAATCTCATCATGTGAAAGTGCAACCCCTAGGACATCCAAAGCTTCATCAACATGTTAACGTTCATGATAAAAAAAATCACAAGTGCAGTGAAAATTTTACTAGTGTAGGCCTCATGCAAAACAAGGGGTAACAACTAGCTCCAACTTGGGGACATGTATTCTCCTTGGGAGTGCATTAAAACCTTAGAATCTATTGCATGTACCTGCTAGGAATGTCCACCAAGAGATTAAGAAAAAACACATGGTAGGATGGATCCATATCAACATCCCTAAACACCACATCGTAAGTCCATCATAATGTTCTGTTGATGCTTGAATTTGTTAGGACCGAAATGGAAACCTCACAAGGATACAAATCCCCCTGCGTTTTTATAGAGGTGGTACTCCTCTGTTATGATTTTCGTGGGACTGAAGGTCTTCAGAATGTGGGGATTTTATATAATTCCATCATGGTAATAAAAAGAAAGTAAAAATATAAAAACGGAAAATGCTATTTTTCTTTTAAGCAAAGTTCCTGAGAGTGGACCAGGAACCACACACATTCACACATTTAAAGAAAATAAACAAAATTTCCTCACATACATCATAGTAGGGATAAGGATTTATGATCACATAAAAAATAATAGAAAATTATTTGCATGCATAAGAGAACTTTGACATAGTGATACATGGGAAGCTCAAATAAAGATAA
>SNQJ01S0050934.1:30000-40764 GCA_010110895.2 Picea sitchensis
TGGACATTCTATTAGAGTGTTGTGAATTATGACTCTAGGTGTCTTACAAAATTTTCATGACAATTGGTGGACCAACCACATGATGGAAACAAATCACCTGAAACGATTAAGGAAGTTAACCTCTATAGTTGTCCAAGTGATGACGCACGCTACCCCTCAACCCGCAGGTTGGAAGGTCCACGTCAACAATATCTTTCCTTTACCACTGGCCCGAAGAGCTCTCAACAACTGCTCTCCTATTTTCCTTTCGGAAAATCTACACCCACAACAAATCCTCGTGGGATCCCCTCTTTGCACTTAGGAGATCGGACTTCGCGATATTGCGAATCCTATGGTCGAGCGCCTGCCCACCGTGACCCTAAATCCCAAAACTTCGAGACTCCGATATCACTTCGACTTGTCGACTTTCGCGCGTTCGCGAGTTGCGATAACATACAACTCTACCCACGAACCCCAAAATCCTGAGGTGTCAGACTCCGACACGTTTCTCGGCGCTGGCCCCACAACTAGCCTTCTCGCTGGTTTGGGACTTCGACTTACGAAACTTCAAAGTGGTCGACGCAGTTGAATTCTACTTCGATAGTGTGCCACCTGTTCACCCCGCTGGCTCCTGTGGTCCCACACAATCCTATCGATCCTTCACGGATTCGTGCTTCGCGATTTCATGAACTTTGATACCAAGTTTTTGACCCTTCCACTCACGAAATGTTGATAGGAGATTTCACGAGTGATCCAACGGCCCCTGGCTGACTTGGATCGATGGCTCTGCCTCTGTTGAGCTTGCACCTTTTGGAATACTCGCGGTAACTCCCCTGCTCCTCCGTGAGATCTAATGGCTCACAAGACCTCGCAGATTCTCCACAGATAATTCTGACCGTCCATTCTTTCCTTGAGAACTTGTCCCCTTGCGGTCTGACGTCGCTACGCCTTCCTTCAAACTTTCCAGGTACTTGGCCTCTGCCTTCCTTCGACTCCTTCGAAGGTCCAAATCCTTCTGAGCTTTTCCACAACTCTCCGTGTTTTAGATAAACCCATGCTCTCACTATTTGCGGCAGACCTTCAAACACTTCCAAGTGTTGAAACCCTTCGACTCTGCGCACACCTGCAACAGCAGTCTCTCAATACTTCGCTCAGGTTCGAAACTCTGAGACTTCACTCGGCCTGCGCACTCCTTGCATAGCTCCTGTGCCTAACTACACTTCTGTGGAAATGATAACAAAAGATATCTCTCCTAATATTTCAGAGACAAACCTCTAAACACCTTGTTGACTCCCTCCTTGCGGACAAATTCAACTGCACTCCTTGCAGGAATTCTTTCTCAGATGGAGAAACAATTGAAACTCATTCCTTTTTCCTTTCCTCTCAGATTTCAAACATTCAACAAGAAATCATTCATACATAGCATGAAAGCAAATGTACAGCAGGAATAGTAAAATAACCATGAGAATAGAATTTAGCATACATACACAGAGAACAAACACGACGCCATGAATTTGAATCAAAGATTTCTCTATTAATTCAAATTTCTGTACATGGATGTTTTCACACAGCTCTCTACTTCTCCTCTTTTCTCTTCTCTACTCTTCATAATAATGTTACAATACACAAATGAGGGTGTCTATGTCCCGTTTCCCTCTTGCACTTTAAAACTGTCTAATCTAACATTCAATTCTATCTACCTGCATTAACTACTATAAATGCATTCTACCTACTAAGGACGAGAGCGGATTGCTCAAGGTCTGTTTACATTATACAAGTGCGCTCTTTCTTAATTATTTCATTTAAGATTGCGCAATAACTTCAAGGTAATTTCAAAATTTGTGCTGGGCGCTTTTCCAGTTGTCCNATAGTAAAATAACCATGAGAATAGAATTTAGCATACATACACAGAGAACAAACACGACGCCATGAATTTGAATCAAAGAGTTCTCTATTAATTCAAATTTCTGTACATGGATGTTTTCACACAGCTCTCTACTTCTCCTCTTTGCTCTTCTCTACTCTTCATAATAATGTTACAATACACAAATGAGGGTGTCTATGTCCCGTTTCCCTCTTGCACTTTAAAACTGTCTAATCTAACATTCAATTCTATCTACCTGCATTAACTACTATAAATGCCTTCTACCTACTAAGGACGAGAGCGGATTGCTCAAGGTCTGTTTACATTATACAAGTGCGCTCTTTCTTAATTATTTCATTTAAGATTGCGCAATAACTTCAAGGTAATTTCAAAATTTGTGCTGGGCGCTTTTCCAGTTGTCCGTTATCTCCGCGTTGGCTCGCTTGAGATGCTCCTGCATCACCAAGTTTCCAACGCACATTTGGAAAACGATTGAGAATTTGGATCATTGTAACTGCCCAACATCCAACACATCTTGGTTTAGTAAAACAAGAAATGGTTGGGCATGAAGTGGGACAGTCGAGGAAAAAATGTTCCACTTCCAAGTAACTTGAGGAGAAAAAGGAAAATGAAAAGAGGGTTTGAGAGTTCAGTTCACGTAGAAAGAGACATAGGATAGGAAACGAAAGAAGGGACATCTATAGAAACAATAGAGCAAAGGAAGTGAGACTAGTTTTGTAGGGACAACGTGGAACAATGAGCAGGATTTCCAGTCATTGATATTGAATGAGAACTATGCCCAATTGGATAATAATGTAATGAGACTGTGAGAAACAATTTTTCTGACTTGTATAATCTTGAGTCCCTGTTTATTGGGGTTGTCTCTTGCTTCCATTTTTCCTATGACTGCAAATTCTCTTTGAATTATTTAAGTTGTTAAATTTCTATTGAGATAGTACAATGTTAGTTGTGTACTCTGTCAGAAGAAACCTGGTTTTGTGGTTGTTTGAATACAAGATTGAGTGTGATTGCATGAAGTGGTATCAAAGATAGTTAGCTCCTAAGTTGTGAGATATAATGCCCAAAAGTAAGGCCTATGAATGGTGGTCTGAGTGATGGCTATAAGACAACTTGTAAGGATGTTTCCATGTAGAGAATAAGAAACACGAGGAGGTGCTAGGAACAAAGAGTTATATGAATTGTGAAGGAGGATAGAAGAAATGGAAAATAGAAGCTTAGGAGATGCTGAAATAGATTCAAAGTCAGAGGATGAGCATGAAGAAGAGAATAGTTTTGAGGAAGTATACCTAGTAGTACGTTTGATATATTTTCGGAAAGACAGAGGTAGTGCAAGGGTGAAAATTTTATGTTATGATGGAAGTATAAAATCTGAGACTCATTGACTAGATCAGAGAGCTCGAAAGATATTTTGAGTATTAAAATATTCAGGACCTCAATCGAGCTCAATTCACCATGAAAAATCCAAAGGGTCATGTTGCACTCTGGTGGAATATTTTATAGAAGGGTAGGGTAGACAACCAACATGAGAGGATTATAACCTAGAGGAATATGGTGAGAAAAACCTCAGAGAAATTCCTACCTGTTAATTATCAACATAAATTGTGCAAGCAGGGGAAAAAAGTAAGGTTAAAAGAGACATATGTTCATGAATATACTAAGGATGTTTTCAAACCGTCACTTAGCTTAGGGATAAAGGAACCATAATATCAAGGAGTGGTGAGATACAAGAATGGGTTGAAATATCATATTCACGATGAGATGAGTACTCATTAATTTTGTAATGTAGACGAAACCTATCAATTTGCTTTGAAGGTGGAAGAAAATATCGATAGAATTTTGCGGTAGAAGTTAGAAGTGGTGAAAAGGAAGATGAAGTGACTAACAACTAGAATATAAGAGGAGGAAGAGGCAAATGATTTGGTAGAGGTAAGCAAGTGATCACCTATTAAAGATGCAGAATAGAAGGTCACAAGGCATCAAAATATTTGTAGAGGCATAATACAGGGAGGAGAAATGAGGCTAGAACAAAATTTTCCCAGGAATATGAGGCAACGGTTGTTGGTAGAAATGTGAAAGTACTTTAGCAAGAACAAGACAAAACTTGATGTTTAGAAGAGTGCTACTTAATCCCGAGACAAAGATAGCAAAATAACCTAAGAAACGAAAGAGTTTTTTTAAAACTAAGTGCAAAATTTAGGATAAGTGTTGTCATTTGGTTATAGATGGTGGAAGTACAAAACATTTAGTATCCACAGAGGCAATGGAGAAATTAAAATTAAAAATTATTCCACATCTGAATCTGTATCAGGTTTTATTGTTGAAAACATGACAACATGTGACTGTGTGTAACGTCCCCTGTTACCAACACTAACAAAATTMTCTGATACCACTTTGTAACATCCCCATATTATAGTTGAGTAATTCCACTCCAAAAKTCTAGTGCATAGATTCTACACTATAACGTTAATCCTCGGAGAAACACGTGAGGTATTGTGCACGATCCCAAGCTGGATCGCACAATACAAATTTTCCTATTTAGACACTAGTTATAACAGAGGAATTAACACATAATACAACTACACAGACAATCATTCAGAGTACACACGTATTACTACTCATGTAACCGCTATGAACAGATGATTACTACTGCGACCACAACCATTCTGGTGTTGCACACAAATTTTGTTCTCCTTGTGTGAGACTGTTTTCCTGTGCGCACAACGAACCCAACCTCTTGCACGCACAAAAATTCTAGCCTGATATTAGAAACTCATGACCATTATTACAAAATTAACTAACATGAATAATTAATAGCCTTCATACTCTACATGTGTGACAACAAATACTGAATAACAACATTACACTTTACACGTGCAAACAACATGATACATATTAATGACAATTGATCATATGCAACATCATACAAGAAATAAACCCATATCATACATAAGTAAATAAGCACATAGTAAATTAGACAAGAACATAAAGGAAACTTATCTTTTATAAAGAGTCACCAACTGTGCGCAGAGATCAAATGTTCATCCCAACCATAGACTCTGTTGCTCATAAGCTTTCAGCAATAGCTCACCCCCGATTTGGGGATTAAACTGCACCAGGGAAAATAATTCCTAATTCCAAGATAAGGTTTGATAATAAACAGAATTGCTCAGTCCAAGGTGACTAATTGTTGCAACTAGCCTACAGTCTCTCATTCCCCACATGCTTGTCCCACCCTAGGAAGTGTACCCCTTCTCTACTCAACAATCCCTCGACTGCCCCACTTTCCTTCATGGGCTTTAGAAATAGGCCGAACCTGAAGTCACATAGCCCTATAACTAATGCCCAGTGCACCAGGGAACAATTCCTATCAAATATGTCACCTAGAGAGAATGCTCACGGGCCTAAAAAATTGCCTTTTCAACAACAAATCTCTCACCTGGAGAGAATTCTCACGGGCTTGACAGCCTGCCTCTTCGACAACAAAAACTCTAGTTACTAGATGGAAACCTCTTTCCAAGTTTTTCTTTGCATATAAGATAATGCTCGTTCGCCATTCAGATGGTCTGACCCCTCCATAAAAATGAGTGAATCCCTCAAAATACACTAAGGTTCAACCATACATTTGCATGGTCATAATTAGACACTTGTCACCTTCAAAATCAGCTTTAGACTCGTTCCCATCCCTAGGGAACATAGGATAAATAAATATCCATAAATTATACTTTTCAAAAATATTAATAAAATATTCCCTTGGACTTAAGCCCGCTTGGCTTATCCCATCTCATAAACTCTTAGCCCCCTTTCCCTTTTCGATGGAGTTTATCCCCCTATCTCTTTTCGTGGAGTTTATCTCTAGTCATTGATATCGAATGTGAAATATGCCCAATTGGATAATAATGTAATGAGACTGTGAGAAACAATTTTTCTGTCTTGTATAATCTTGAGTCCCTGTTTATTGTGGTTGTCTCTTGCTTCCATTTTCCCTATGACTATAATTTCTCTTTGAATTTTTTAAGTTGTTAAATTTCTGTTGAGATAGTACGATCTTAGTTTTTTACTCTGTTGGAATAAACCTAGTTATGTGGTTGTTTGAATACAAGATCGAGTGTGATTGCATGAAGTGGTATCAAAGATAGTTAGCTCCTAAGTTGTGAGAGATAATGCCCAAAAGTAAGGCATGTGAATGTTAGTAAGAGTGAGGGATATAAGACAACTTGTAAGGATGTTTCCATGTAGAGCAGAACTAACATGAGGAGGTGCTAGGAACAAAGAGTTAGATGAATTGTGAAGAAGGATAGCAGGAATGGAAAATAGAAGCTTGGGAGATGTTGAAATAGATTCAAAGTCAGATGATGAGCCTGAAGAAGAGAATAGTTTTGAGGAAGTAGACCCGATAGTACGTTTGATATCTTTTCTGAAAGACAGAGGTAGTGCAAGGGTGGAAATTTTATGTTATGATGGCAGTATAAAATCCGAGACTCATTGAATAGATAAGAAAGATCGAAAGATATTTTGAGTATTAAAATATTCAAGACCCCAATCGAGCTCAATTCACCATGACAAATCCAAAGGGTCATGTTGCACTCTGGTGGAATATTTTATAGAAGGGAAGGGTAGAAAAACGACATGAGATGATTATAACCTAGAGGAATATGGTGAGAAAAACCTCGAAGAAATTCCTACCAGTTGATTATCAACAGAATTTGTGTAAGCAGGGGCAAAAAGTAAGGTTAAAAGAGACATATGTTCATGAATATACTGAGGATTATTTCAAACTGTCACTTAGCTTAGGGATAAAGGAACCATAATATCAAGGAGTGGTGAGATACGAGAATGGGTTGAAATATCATATTCACGATGAGATGAGTACTCATTAATTTCGTAATGTAGATGAAACCTATCAATTTGCTTTGAATGTGGAAGAAAATATCGATAGAATTTTGCGGTAGAAGTTCCAGGGAAAAGGAACTAGAGGAAAGCGCAAAGCAAGTGATGTTAGAAGTGGTGACAAGGAAGATGAAGTGACTAAAAAATAGAATACAAGAGGAGGAAGAGGCAAATGATTTGGTAGAGGTAAGCAAGTGATCACCTATTAAAAATGCAGAATAGAAGGTCACAAGGCATCATAATGTTTGTAGAGGCATAATACAGGGGGGAGAAAAGAGACTAGAACAAAAGTTACCCAGGAAGATGAGGCAATGGTTGTTGGTAGCAATGTGAAATTACTTTAGCAAGAACAAGAGAGAACTTGATGTTTAGAAGAGTGCTACTTAATCCTGAGACAAAGATAACAAAATAACCTAAGAAATGAAAGAGTTTTTTTAAAACTAAGTGCAAAATTTAGGATAAGTGTTGTCATATGGTTATAGATGGTGTAAGTACAAATAATTTAGTATCCACAGAGGCAATGGATAAATTAAAATTAAAACTTATTCCACATCTGAATCTGTATCAGGTTTCATGGTTGAAAAGAGGACAACATGTGATTGTGTGTAACGTCCCTCGTTACTAACACTAACAAAATTCTTTGATACCACTTTGTAACATCCCCATATTATAGTTGAGTAATTCCACTCCAAAAATCTAGTGCGTAGATTCTACACTATAACGTGAATCTGCGCAGAAACACGTGAGATAATGCACATGATCCCAAGTTGGATCGAACCATACAAATTTTCCTCTTCAGACACTAGTTATAACATAGGAATTAACACATACTACAACTACACACACAATCATTTAGAATACACACATATTACTACTCATGTAACCACTATGAACACATCATTACTACTGCGACCACAGCCATTCTGGTGTTGCACACAAATTTTGTTCTCGTTGTGTGCAAAGTGTTTTCCCGTGCGCACTATGAACCCAACCTCTTTCATGCACATAAATTCTAGCCTGGCATTGGAAACTCATGACCATTACTACAAAATTAACTAACATGAATAATTAAACACCTTCATACTCTACATGTGTGACAACAAATACTGAATAACAACATCACACTTTACACGTGCAAACAACATGATACATATTAACGACAATTGATCATATGCAACATCATATAAGAAATAAACCCATATCATACATAAGTAAATAAGTACACAATAAATTAGAAAAGAACATAAAGGAAAATTATCTTTTATAAAGAGTCACCAATTGTGCACAGAGCTCAAATGTTCGTCCCAACCATAGACTCTGTTTCTCATAAGATGTCAACAATAGGTCACCCCCGAGTTGGGGATTAAACTGCACTAGGGAAATAATTCCTAATTCCAAGCTAGGTTCTGATAATCAACAAAATTTCTCAGTCCAAGGTGCCTAATTGTTGCAACTAGCCTACAATCTCTCATTCCCCACATGCTTGTCCCACCCTAGGAAGTGTACCCCTTCTCTGGTCAACAATCCCTTGGCTGCCCCACTTTCCTTCCGGGGCTTTAGCAATAGGCCGAACATGAAGTCTCAGAGCCCTGTAACTAATGCCTAGTGCACCAGGGAACAATTCCTATCAAATATTTTACCTAGAGAGAATTCTCACGGGCCCGAAAAATCGCCTCTTCAACAACAAATCTCTCACCTGGAGAGAATTCTCAGGGGCCTGACAACCCGCCTCTTCGACAACAAAAACTCTAGTTACTAGATGGAAACCTCTTTCCAAGTTTTTCTTTGCATATAAGATAATGCTTGTTCCCCATTCATATGGTCTGACCCCTGCATAAAAATGAGTGAATCCCTCAAAATACACTAAGGTTCAACCATATATTTACATGGTCATAATTAGACACTTGTCACCTTCAAAATTAGGTTTAGCAACTTGGTGACTCGTTCCCATCTCTAGGGAACTTAGGATAAATAAATATCCATAAATTATACTTTTCGAAAATATTAATAAAATATTCCCTTGGACTTAAGTCCGCTTGGCTTAGTCCCTCTCATAAACTCTTAGCCCCCTTTCCCTTTTTGGTGGAGTTTATCCCCTTGTCTATTTTCGTGGAGTTTATCTACAGTGATTGATATTGAATGAGAACTATGACCAATTGGATAATAATGTAATGAGACTGTGAGAAACAATTTTTCTGTTTTGTATAATCTTGAGTCCCTGTTTATTGGGGTTGTCTCTTGCTTCCATTTTTCCTATGACTGTAATTTCTCTTTGAATTATTTAAGTTGCTAAAATTCTGTTGAGATAATACGATGTTAGTTGTGTACTCTGTCGGAAGAAACCTGGTTATGTGGTTGTTTGAATACAAGATTGAGCGTGATTGCATGAAGTGGTATCAAAGATAGTTAGCTTCTAAGTTGTGAGAGATAATGCCCAAAAGTAAGGCATGTGAATGTTAATCTGAGTGAGGGATATAATACAACTTGTAAGGATGTTTCCATGTAGAGCAGAAGCAACAAGAGGAGGTGCTAGGAACAAAGAGTTAGATTAATTGTGAAGGAGGATAGAAGAAATGGAAAATAGAAGCTTGGGAGATGTTGAAATAGATTCAAAGTCAGAGGATGAGCCTGAAGAAGAGAATAGTTTTGAGGAAGTATACCCAGTAGTACGTTTGATATCTTTTCTGAAAGACAGAGGTAGTGCAAGGGTGGAAAGTTTATGTTATGATGGTAGTATAAAATCCGAGACTCAATGAATAGATAAGAGAGCTCGAAAGATATTTGAGTATTAAAATATTCAGGACCACAATCGTGCTCAATTCACCATGACAAATCCCAAAGGGTCATGTTGCACTCTGGTGGAATATTTTATAGAAGGGTAGGGTAGACAACCGAAATGAGAGGATTATAACCTAGAGGAATATGGTGAGGAAAACCTCGAAGAAATTACTACCTATTGATTATCAGTAGAATTTGTGCAAGTAGGGGAAAAAATGTAAGGTTAAAAGAGACATATGTTCATGAATATACTGAGGATATTTTCAAACTGTCTCTTAGCTTAGGGATAAAGGAACCAAAATATCAAGGAGTGGTGAGATACGAGAATGGGTTGAAATATCATATTCACGATGAGATGAGTACTCATTAATTTCTTAATGTAGACGAAACCTATCAATTTGCTTTGAAGGTGGAAGAAAGTACTGATAGAATTTTGGGGTAGAAGTTCCAAGGAAAAGAAACTAGAGGCAAGCATAGAGCAAGTGATGTTAGAAGTGGTGAAAAGGAAGATGAAGTGACTAACAACTAGAATACAAGAGGAGGAAGAGGCAAATGATTTTGTAGAGGTAAGCATGTGATAACCTATTAAAGATGCAAAATAGAAGGCAACATGGCATCAGAATGTTTGTAGAGGCATAATACAGGGAGGAGAAATGAGGCTAGAACAAAAGTTACCCAGGAAGATGAGGAAATGGTTGTTGGTAGCAATGTGAAAGTACTTTAGCAAGAACAAGAGAGAACTTGATGTTTATAAGAGTGCTACTTAATCCTGAGACAATGATAGAAAAATAACCTAAGAAACGAAAGAGTTTTTTTAAAACTAAGTGAAAAATTTAGGATAAGTGTTGTCATCTGGTTATAGATGGTGGAAGTACAAAAAATTTAGTATCCACAGAGGCAATGGAGAAATTAAAATTAAAAATTATTCCACATATGAATCTGTATCAGGTTTCATTGTTGAAAAGAGGACAACATGTGACTATGTGTAACGTCCAACGTTACCAACATTAACAAAATTCTCTGATACCACTTTGTAACATCCCCATATTATAGTTGAGTAATTCCACTCCAAAAATCTAGTGCGTAGATTCTACACTATAACATTAATCCACGCAGAAACACATGAGGTAATGCGCACAAACCCAAGTTGGATCACACCATACAAATTTTCCTCTTCAGACACTAGTTATAACAAAGGAATTAACACATAATACAACTACACATACAATCATTCA
>SNQJ01S0050934.1:40814-63701 GCA_010110895.2 Picea sitchensis
TGTTGATTATCAACAGAATTTGTGCAAGCAGGGGAAAAAAGTAAGGTTAAAAGAGACATATGTTCATGAATATACTGAGGATTTTTTCAAACTGTCGCTTAGCTTAGGGATAAAGGAACCTGAATATCAAGGAGTGGTGAGATACGATAATGGGATGAAATATCATATTCACGATGAGATGAGTACCCATTAATTTCGTAATGTAGAAGAAACCTATCAATTTGCTTTGAAGGTGGAAGAAAATATCGATAGAATTTTGCGGTAGAAGTTATAGGGAAAATAAACTAGAGGCAAGCGCAGAGCAAGTGATGTTAGAAGTGGTGAAAAGGAAGATGAAGTGACTAACAACTAGAATACAAGAGGAGGAAGAGGCAAATGATTTGGTAGAGGTAAGCATGTGATCACCTATTAAAGATGAAAAATAGAAGGTCACAAGGCATCAAAATGTTTGTAGAGGCATAATACAGGGAGGAGAAATGAGGCTAGAACAAAAGTTACCCAGGAAGATGAGGCAATGGTTGTTGGTAGAAATGTGAAAGTACTTTAGCAAGAACAAGAGAGAACTTGATGTTTAGAAGAATGCTACTTAATCCTGAGACAAAGATAGCAAAATAACCTAAGAAATGAAATAGTTTTTTTAAAACTAAGTGCAAAATTTAGGATATGTGTTGTCAGCTGGTTATAGATGGTTGAAGTACAAAAAATTTAGTATCCACAGAGGCAATGGAGAAATTAAAATTAAAAATTATTCCACATCTGAATCTATATCAAGTTTCATGGTTGAAAAGAGGACAACATGTGACTGTGTGTAACATCCCTCATTACCAACACTAACAAAATTCTATGATACCACTTTCTAACATCCCCATATTATAGTTGAGTAATTCCACTCCAAAAATCTAGTGCGTAGATTCTACACTATAACGTTAATCTGTGTAGAAACATGTGAGGTAATGTGCACGATCCCAGGTTGGATCACACCATACAAATTTTCCTCTTCAAACATTAGTTATAACAAAGGAATTAACACATAATACAAATACACACACAATCATTCAGAGTACACAAGTATTACTACTCATGTAACCACTCTGAACACATGATTACTACTGCGAACGCAACCATTCAATGTTCACACAAATTTTATTCTCCTTGTGTGTAGACTATTTTCCGATGCGCACAACGAACCCAACCTCTTTTATGCACATAAATTCTAGCATGGCATCAGAAACTCATGACTATTATTACAAAACTAACTAACATGAATAATTAATAACCTTCATACTCTACATGTGTGACAACAAATACTGAATAACAACATCACACTTTACATGTGCAAACAACATGATACATATTAACGACAATTGATCATATGCAACATCATACAAGAAATAAACCCATATCATACATAAGTAAATATGCACACAATAAATTAGACAAGAACATAAAGGAAAATTATCTTTTATAAAGAGTCACCAACTGTGCACAGAGCTCAGTCCCAACCATAGACTCTGTTACTCATAAGCTTTCAGCAATAGGTCACCCCTGAGTTGGGGCTTAAATTGCTCCAGGGAAAATAATTTCTAATGCCAAGGTAAGGTCTGATAATCAACAGAATTTCTTAGTCCAAGGTGCCTAATTGTTGTAACTAGCCTACAGTCTCTCATTCCCCACATGCTTGTCCCACCCTAGGAAGTGCACCCCTTCTCTGCTCAACAATCCCTCGACTGCCCCACTTTCCTTCAGAGGCTTTAGCAATAGGCCGAACATGAAGTCTCAGAGCCCTGTAACTAATGCCCAGTGCACCCGGGAACATTTCCTATCAAATATTTCACCTAGAGAGAATGCTCACGGGCCTGAAAAATTGCCTCTTCAACAACAAATCTCTCACTTGGAGAGAATGCTCACAGGCCCAACAACCTTCCTCTTCGACAACAAAAACTCTAGTTACTATATGGAAACCTCTTTCCAAGTTTTTCTTTGCATATAAGATAATGCTTGTTCCCCATTCAGATGGTCTGACCCCTCCATAAAAATGAGTGAATCCCTCAGAATACACTAAGGTTCAACCATATATTTTCATGGTCATAATTAGACACTTGTCACCTTCAGAATTATCTTTAACATCTTGGTGACTTGTTCCCATCCCTAGGGAACTTAGGATAAATAAATATCCATAAATTATACTTTTCTAAAATATTAATAAAATATTCCCTTGGACTTAAGCCTGCTTGGCTTAGCCCCTCTCATAAACTCTTAGCCCCCTTTCCTTCTTCGGTGGAGTTTATCCCCCTATCTCTTTTCGTCTGATTGGTCTACGCACAATGATGTGATTTTATTAATAATTTGAGTGTGATTACATTTTACAAGGATGGGTGCACTGACCTTTTTACATCCCAACTCACCAGCCCAATAACCACACAGGCTCTCTAGCCTCTCTCTCTCTCTCTCTCTCTCTCTCACACACACACACATATATAACTCGGTCCGATGCACACTTCAAGGTAATCCTCGTGCACTTACTCATGTGAATGAAACACTATGGAATGTGTGCACCCTTCCATTAATGCACAATCCTCGCATACCTACTTAGGTGTGCACAACACTGTGGAATGTGCATGCTCTTTCTTTGGAAAACAATCCTTACGTGCAAAACTAAACCAAAATTTGGTGCCAATGATTCACCAACCTATATGTACATTTACATTTCATTTACAATTTGGGTTCGGATTAGGGGTATTACATTCCCCTCCCCCTTATTTATACACTGTCATCGATGCATTATATACACATGTACATACACAAAATTCAAAAGTATTCAAAAATATGTGGGTACTTTGTTCGCATAGCATCCTCACGATCCCAAGTTGCATTCTTAGGACCGTACTAGGTCCATTGGACCTTTCTTATCCCCATGGCTCGATTTTGAAGCTGTTTGATTTTCTAGTCTAATATGCAAACTAGTTGCATTCGAAAATCACCTTCTGGATCCACCTGAATCACATTCCAATCAATGACATGATTAGCATCATGTACATACTTTTTGAGCAAAGATACATGGAAAACATTATGAATACACAAGGATGAAGGTAGCGAAAACATATATGCAACATGACCAATCCTCTCTAGGATTTCAAATGGCCCACAATAGCATGCTACCAGCTTAGAACAATTTCCCAACTTCAAGAAACCACATCTTGCTTTTACTTTCAAGAACACATCGTCACCCACTTTCAACTCTCTGTGGGTTTTTCCTTTATCTACACAACGTTTCTACCTATCTTGGGCAGCCCTTAAATTCTACCTTATTTTTACCATTGCTCTTCCATTTCCCTTAGAAAATATGGCCCAACCACTGTGTGGTTTGCTTGGTTGTCCCAACTCACTGGTGTGTTTCACTTTCTACCATAAAGTGCCTCAAATGGGCTCATATTTAAATATGCTTGATATCCATTGTTGTAAGAAAAATATACCAAGTGTAGGTAGTCTTCCCATTTTGATGGTTTATCCATCACATACATCTTGAGCATATCTTCAATCACCTGATTTACTCTCTTTGTTTGTCCATATGACTCGGGGTGATATGATGTGCTAAAGTTCAGATTTGTCCCAAATCCTTTGAATAGCCCTTTACAAAAATTTGATGTAAACTTGGTATCTCTGTCAAACATAATTTTCTTAAGTACACCATGCAACCTAGAAATTTATGTCATGTATATATAAACAATGTTGTCTTCCTTGTGAGTTGACTTCACTAGAATAAAATGGGAAGCTTTAGTAAGCTTGTCCACTACCACCATAATAGGATCATGTTGCTTGGTTTTTTTGGGCATATTAGTAATAGAATCCATGGTTACAACTTCCCACTTCCAATCAGGAATGGGAAAAGGCTATAGAAAACCAACTAGGTGTCTGTGCTCAACCTTGAACTTTTGACATTCAAGGCATCTAACAATAAAATCAATAACTTTCTTTTTCATGCATGACCAATAGTATTGTTTTTTGACCGCTGCAATTGTCTTTTGGTAGCCTGGGTGCCCAACATAAGGAAATTTATGCATCTATGATAATAACATATTTTTCAATTCCTGATCATTTGGCACATAAAATCTGCGCCTATACATGAGGATTCCATCCTCTTTTATCTCATAACCTTCAAATTTCTGTTACAATTTACCTTGCTGTAATTTTTCCTTTATGTTCACATAAAACTAATCTGATTTGGCCACCTCTAAAATAATATCACTCAAATATGATTTGTACATGCTAATGATTGTAGAATCCATCTCATTCACCCTCCTATTGAGTGTGTCAACCACCTTGTTATATTTTCCTTTGATATGCTTAATATCAAAGTGATACTCACTGAGGAATTCTAACCACTTGCTTTATCTGGCATTTAGAGTTGGTTGACCAAACAAATATTTCAGACCACTGTGGTGTGTCCTCAACTCAAATATTCTTCCCATGAGATAGCGCCTCCACTTCTTCAAGGCATGCACTATGGCTTTCAATTCCAAATCATGAGTAGCATAATGCCTTTCATGCTCTTTTAATTTCCTTGATTCATAGCACACCACACACCCATTTTGACTAAGGACTCTTGCATCAAGCCCTTCCTTGCATGCATCTGTGAACATAAAGAAGTCTTCATTAAGATCAACAATTCTAAAAAATGGCTCACTTGCCAACAAATTCTTCAAGTGTTGAAAACTCCTTACACAATCCTAAGTCCATTCAAATCACACACCTTTCTTTTGCAAGGATGCAATTGGATATGCAATCTTAGAAGCCCTCAATGAATCTTCTGTAGTAACCTGCAAGTCCCATGAAGGATCTCACCTCTATGACATTCCTTGGTGTTGGCTATCCTTCAATGAATTTTATCTTTTTTGGGTCCACAACTATCCCTTCCTCTAAAATGATACGACCTAAGTAATGAATTTTCCTCAAGTAGAATGAGCACTCGATCAAATTTTCATACAACCGATGTTCTCTCAATAATTTCAGCACCATCCAGGGCTGCGTAGGTACATTTCTGCCCACGTCTTCAACTATCACATCTTGCTGTACATTGTGAACAATCCTCACTTTTTCACCTCTCTAAGGGAAATCTATGTACATGTGGTATCCCCCACAACCCCAACATTGAATAGGTGGCTACCTTGGTCTTTTCTCTATTGCCTCTGTCATTTTTGGCTCCTTGGGAGTTGGTTGTCCTTGAGAAGTATTTATGAAAAATGGTGGCTTAGTCCCCTTCTTCTTCTGTTCCATATTTCTTTTCTTCTTATCTTCCCAAGCCTTTTGGAAAGTCAGGCTTCCCCTTTGTTGATCATAGAGACATTTAGCTCAACTTATGGTTTTCTCCAATGTATTTGGGTCATCATATTGTATCTTGTCATTGATAAATGATGGCAGCCCACTCATGTACCTCTGAATTTTAACTTTATCATCCTTGACGAATGTAACATATTTCAGCAGCTCTAAGAATCCTCTTTTATACTCATTTATTGTCATACTCCCAAGCTTGAGTTAAAATAATTCCTTCATTTTCTTGTCATAGTATCGCTTGGTTAAGTATTTATTTTGAAAATACCTTTTAAACTCCCTCCAAGTAACCTTCTTCTCATCAATGTGTTGCTCTTGTACTTGCTGATCCCACCACATTGATGTTTTTCTCTTTATTTGATAGATGGAAATTCTCCTTTCTGCATGTGCAGAGTAATTATGCAGCTAGAAATATTTCCTCAGGCCCAACAACTAGGTCTTTTCATATTCCTCCTTCTTGTGCTCACCATCAAAGGTAGGAGGCTTGATCTTATTCATTTCTCCATATAGCTCATCCACCCCAATCCTTCTCTTATTCTTTTTGATAGGAGATGGACTTGAGCTACTACATGATTTCCTAGATGAATGGTTTGATGAGTGGTGATGATTCCTATCAACACTTGTTTTTCTTCTCTCATCATGAGACCTGCGACTTCTTAACTTGCTTGACTCTGTCTCCTTATCCATTTTATTTTCTATTATGTCCAAGATTTGCATCAACTTGATAATGAAGCCATATTCCTACTTCTTGGCTTTCATAAGCCTCTCATTATCATCTTTTTATCTTTGGACATATTTTTGTAGTCCATTTATGGTTTCTACCAAGTTTATGTGCTCCTCCTTGCCTTCTCTATGCTCATTGGATTATGTACTATCAATACCCATACCAATATACAAACCCCTAAATTCATCATCATGGTTGTAATTTCTCTACTCATATTCCATGCTTTTGACTCTCTGCGTTGATTCTGTCCTGATCTAATCGTTGTTAATTATGCAAAATGTGCAGGCAATAATATTTGTTAGACGAATTCAGGCAACAAATTCATGAAAAATATGCACAATTTTGTCAGAATCATTTCTTTTGATTTCTTGGATGATTTTAACATCCCATTTCAAAATTTCTGGGTGAATAATTGGACTCCTCTGTCCAAAACTTTCCCATCGACCGCTCCCTTACGCAATTCTAAGTATTTCGTAGTAAATTATGGTCATTTGGAATTCACCCAAATACCCTTTTACTCTTTCTTTCTTCCTTCTGAAGATCGTGCATGCACTAGTATTCAACACATACCAATACACGATGTAAATATTTAACATATACATAATGTATTAGTATTACACATGCACCACCATTTTTTCTCTGCACAACCCAAAATTTTAGTGTGCCCACCTGCGCAACATTGTTTTCTTCACAGTTACAACGCCACACCCCACAATGCCAAGATTTAGTGCGCACACTTGTGCATTCTTATTTTACGTGCACCATGGTCGCGTTGTAATTCCAAATTCGGCCACTTTCCAGTCAGAATTTTTACCTTAAGTAGATACTCAGCCCATGTAGGCTCAGTGTTGAAGCTAGAGCTTTGATACCAATCTGTAACATCCCATGTTACCATCACTAGAAAAATCCTTCGATACCACTTTGTAACATCCCCAACTTACTATTGAGAAATTCCACTCCAAAAATCTAGTGCATAGATTCTACACTATAACGTTAATCCGTGCATATAATCACTAGCCCAACAACCACACAGGCTCTTCGGCCTCAAATACACACACACACACACACACACACACACACACACACATATAACTCATTTCAATGTGCACTTCAAGGTAATCCTCTCGCACTTACTCAGGTGCATGTAACACTATGGAATGTATGCACCCTTCCCTTGATGCAAAATCCTCGTGCACTTACTCAGGCATGCACAACACCGTGGAATGTGCACACTCTTGTTTTGGAAAACAATCCTTGTGCACTACTCAGGTGTGCAAAAAAATGAACCAAAATTTGGTGCCTATAGTTCACCAACCTATATGTACATTTATATTTTCATTTACAATTGGAGTTCAGATTAGGGGTATTACACCGTGACTGAGCAATGCTTGTTAAGTTTTTAGATTGGAAATTTTAGTGAGAAAGTATTGTGTGATATAGTAGAGATGGATGATTGGCACGTACTACTTGGAAGACCATGGATGTTTGATAGAAAAATTTTCCATGATTGAAGGAAGAATACTTATGAATTTTTAAAGGATGGAAAGTGGTACATATTGGAGCCAATGGTGGAGAATCATTTAAGTGGTTGTGATAGCAATGGAAATGACATCAGAAATTTTTGTAGCAGTAATTTCATTATGATGTGTTCAACTAAATAAATTCTGAGAGAGTAGAAAAATACCCATTTCTATTTGGCCTTAATGCCAAGACAAGTTCCATAGAGTGGAAAAATTAACTTTGTGCTATTAGAAAAACAAGATCACAGAGAAATAAAATAAAACAAATGCAGAAATAAAACAATGAAGATACAAAGTACAATAGAGACACAAATATATGTGGTTCACCCAGTGTGGGCTACATCCACCAAATAAATTTATAGGTCCTTCCTTTATTATTATCCAACGAATGAAGGGATACAACCTACAACTCAACCATTGTAACTTTAATTTCTCTCATAGTATCCTTTCTCAGAATACAATATTCACACACATACACAACCACGATACAATTCCCTCATGAAAAGAGGGTTGTCATCTAGGGAAACAAACCATAACATAACTTCTACCGTTAGATGTTCGACCTTATAATGAATGATCCATATTGACTACGAAATTACAATATTTTACAAGGCAATTTTTCCCAAAACTTTGCTACGGGGAAGCTACCCGGGAATCACTTGCTAGGGGGGGGATGGAAATAGTGGGGGGGAAATCCCCCCCACACCCCCTTGTCAGGAAATGGGATCCAAGAACTATTGAAACAAACCTTTGAATCAAGAAGATAATCAGGCTCTGCAACCAACATGTGCCACTGGAAATTCAACCTTTGTTGAATGACTTCAAAGAGATTGTTGGAGATGATATACCAACAGGATTACCTAAATTGATAACTATATGACATCAAATTGATTTGATACCAGGATCAATCCTACCAAATAAATATCCTTTTCAGATGAATCCAATAGAGAGTGAGGAAGTGAATAGACAGGTGCAAGATTTCCTTGACAAAGGACTGATCCGAGAGAGTTTAAGTCCCTGTGTTATACCTACATTATTGACACCAAAGAAAGGGGATGAAGGGAGAATGTGTAAGGATTCATGAGCTATCAAAAATATTACTATTAAGTACAAATTTCCCTTACCAAGGATGGATGACCTTATGGATTGTTTGAGTGGGGCCAAGTACTTTTCAAAGATTGATTTGAATAGCGGGTATCATCATATTCAGATAAGGGAAGGTGGCAAATGGAAGAAAATGTTCAAGACGAAGGATGGGTTGTTTGAGTGGATAATCATGTCCTTTGGGTAAATAAATTCCCCTAGCACATTCAAGAGAGTTATGAATCAAGTATTGAAACCATTTTTGGGAAAGTTTGGTGTCATGTACCTAGATGACATTTTGATTTTCATTAAAAGCAAAGAAAAACACCTGTAGCATGTGAGAAAAGTGTTACAATGGTTGAGAGAAGAGAAAATGTTGATAAATTTGAAGAAGTGTATGTTTATGAGGAAGGAATTAGTGTACTTGGGATTTGTGATTTCCAATGAAGGCTTGAAGATGGTTTATAGAAAGGTAAAGGATATTTTGGAGTGGCCAACACCTAAGTGTACATTTGAAGTGAGAAGTTTCCATGGTTTGGTGATCTCTTATATGAAATTTATCCAAAATTTCAGTGAAATTTGTGCACCACTTACTTAATGCAAGAAAAAGGGGATTTTCAAGTGAACATCAACGACCATGAAGTGATTTGAAGAATTGAATAAAAAGGCATATGAAAAACTAGTTTTGGCACTTCCACATTTCAATAAAGTATTTCAAGTGGATTGTAATTTGTTATGCAAGTGGTTCAACAATTGGAGCAATTTTGAGCCAAGAAGGAAACTCGATCACATTATTCAGTGAGAAATTGAATGATTCTAAGAAGAAGTAATGTGTTTATGATCCACAATTTTATGGTATTGTACAAGATTTAAAGAAATGGAGACATTATTTGCTACCGAAGGAGATTTTCTTATTTATTGATCATAAGGCATTGCAACACATAAATACTCAAGGTAAGTTAAATCGAAAGAAATCCAAATGGGTAGAATATTTGTGAAGTTACTCGTTTGTTTTGAAGCATAGGTCTGGAAAATCGAATAAGGTTGCAGATGCGCTAAGATGGAGAATAATGATGTTGAATATTTTGTTAGTTGAAGTTGTTAGCTTGGAATGTATGAAAGAGTTGTATGAAGAAGACGTAGATTTTGCAAAATCTTGGAAAGCATGCAAAACACCTTGGAGCATTGATATAACACCATATTTGGATTCCCACATCCAAGATGTATTTAAAAAAAAAACAACCAAATTTTGTGTATTCCACGGAGCTCATTGCGGTTGAATCTTGTTAGAGAGATGCATATCGGAGGTTTGGGTGGACATTTTGGCATTGATAAGAACACAACATTGGTAAATGAAATATACTTTTGGCATGGAATAAAAAAAGATGTGAAAAAGTTTGTTGAGTGTTGCAAAATTCGCCAACTAGTAAAAGGAAAGAGTCAAAACACATGGTTATATACACCACTATCGGTACCCGAGAGACCATGGGAAGATATAAGTATGGACTTTGTTTTGGGACTGCCTAGAATGCAAAGCGGTCATGATTACATGATGGTTGTAGTGGACCGATTTTCAAAGATGACACATTCCATGCCATGCAAGAAGACCATTGACGCTACTAAAGTGGTTGTTTTATTTTTCAAAGAGATTGTATGGTTACATGGACTGCCAAGAAGCATCCCTTCTGACACATATACGATATTTCTTGGACACTTTTGGAGGATACTTTGGAAGAATATGGGTTCCAAGTCATTATATAGTTCTACATAACATCCACAAACATATGGACAGATCGAGGTGGTTAACTATATTTTTGGGAATTTCTTGAGGAGTTTGAGTGGAGAGAAGCCAAACCAAAGGGAATTTGGTTTTGGCCCAAGATGAATTTGCTTACAACAATTCAATTAATAGATATGTGGGAAATAGTCCATTTAAAATTGTTTATGGAATATCACTGAAAGGAGTTTTTGATTTGGTTAAGTTACCAAAGATGGAGGAAAAAAGGAGTGCAAATGCAAGTGAGTTTGCAAAGAGCATACAGGAAATGCATGAACAGGTTAAGAGGAAGATACATGAAAGTAATATTAGATACAATCAGGGAGAAGATTTGTGAAGAAGGAAAAAGGTTTTTGAAGAAGGAGAGATGATAATGGCACATTTGAGGAAGGAAATATTCACCATAGGTATGTATAGTAAACTCAATTACAAGAAAATTGGACCATGTCAAATTTTGAGAAATATTTCTGATAATGCATATAAGTTAGAGTTGTCGGAGGATTTTGACATTTCTCCAATATTCAATGTTGTTGATTTATACAAGTTTCATGAGGGAGAAGAGTGTGATGAAGAAAGTACCTTGGTTAAATGGAAGAAACAAATACCTGTTGAACCAACTGAAGAATTAGAGAAAACCTTGGCAAAGAGGGTTAGCAAAAGGACCCGAAATAAAGAATATTACAAATATCTAGTTAAGTGGAGAAACAAGGGTTCTGAAGATGCATTGTGGTTTTATGAAACTGAGTTAGCATGACCATGAGGATCTTCATAATTTGTATAATCTACAGTTGCATCCAAATGAGATGGAGCTCATGTTTTTCTTACTAAGGATGTCTAATTGTGGAGCATGTTTGGCCTTAAGAAATCTACATCAACCAAAAACATTTCAATTTTAAGTTTGTAAATTGTAGGGTGAAATAAGTGTTGCAACTCTCATTACTGTGACATCAATATTGTAACTCTCATTGTTGTAACTTGCATTTTTGCAACATATGTGCTATAACACTGTTGTTGCAATACATGTCTTGTAAAACACATTGCAACACCAATGGTGTGACTCCCATTGTTGTAACACCATTGATACAATACCCATGTTGTAACACACATTGCTGCAACACCAATGTTGCAACTCCGGGAGAGTGGAAATTATATTAGAGTGTTATGAATCATGACTCCAAGTGTCTTACAAGAATTTTGTGACAATTGGTGGACCAACAACGTGATGGAAGGAAAATCACTTGAAATGATTAAGGAAGTTAACCACTACAATTGTCCAATTTTCTAATGCACATTTGGAAAATGGTTGAGAGTTTGGATTATTGTAACTTCCCAACGTCCAACGTATTTTGGATGAGGAAAACTAGAAATAATTGGGGAAGTGGGACAATTGGGGAAAAATTGTTCAACTTCCAAGAAATGGGAGGAGAAAAAGGAAAACAAAAAGAGGGTTCGAGAGTTTGGTTCATGTAGAAAGGGATAGAGGAGAGGAAATGGAAAAAGGGATGTCTGCAAAAACAATAGAGCATAGGAAGGGATGCCAATTTTGGAGGTGCAATGTGGAACAATGAGAAAACTCTCCAATCATTGAGTCTGAATGAGAACTGTGCTAGATTGGCTGATAATGTAATGAGACAGTGAGAAACAATTTTTATGTCTGGTTAATAAATAATCTTGAGTCCTTGTTTAATGGGGTTCTCTCTTGTTTCCATTTTCCCTTTGACTATAATTTCTGTTAGAATTCTTTAAGTTGTTAAAGTTTTGTTAAGCTAGTACGTTGTTAGTTGTGTATTCTGTGGGGAGAAACCTAGATTTGTGGTTGCTTGAGTACAAGATCGAGCGTGACTGCACCATACAGTCTTCAATTTTTTTTGAAAAATAAACTTTATCCCCAATAATGGCACCAAAATGGTACCTCCCCAACTCACACTTAATGATAACATCAATGATCCCCAAGGTGCAACATGAGGGGGAACTACTAGGACAATCATCATCGTCATGCAAGTAACCTATCCTCTCATTTTTGGTTGACTCTTCTCAAACTCAAATGGAGTATATCTAGCAATAGAATCTATAATAAATGAAGCTCAAAGGTGATGTGAAGAGATAGCTCTAGCAAAAGAATGTTTTTTTGTAGTTTTAATGGTAAGAGAATGATGGAGGGATCAAGATATTAGTGCCAATACATCCAGGGGAAGCATATTCAAGAGGTCGATCCAAGAGGGAAATCTCAATAAAGGGTTAAGACTACAAGGGCTACAACATACATGCCACAAGAAGGACTTAGGATTGCTGAAAACAATAATAAAGGAAAACTAGGAGGGATTTAAAATGCCACATCAAAACTTTTCCAATGAGTTGTGCCTTACCATAGAGAATTAACCATGCAACCATTCATGTAGATGCAAGAGAATAATCCACAAAAAAAGACAACAAAGGGTCAAGGGGAGAGAAATTCCTCACACAAAAAACCATTCCAATATGATAAATGTATGTTTCACCAATGGCCAATCAATAGCATGTACTAGAAACTCTACAATCATATGCAACAATAGAAACCATTATAACAATAGCCACACATTGATAGGAAATAAATCCTTACACATCACATATGCTCCAAGAAAGATATATCCATTAAGCTACAAGGAGGGTAAACTCCAAAAATCCAACCATGAGAAATAATGAAAAGAGCAAACCCATATATTGGTTTGAACTCCATCTTCATGTACAATAGAAAAATAATAATATCTAGGGTCAAAACCCTAGATCTAGTCTAGGGAGGAGTAAAGAGACAATATCCTCCAACAACTAACTAATAATACATCATATAAGAATTAGTGGTCAAGACACATGTACAAGTCTCTAATAAATATGCTTTGTGAAGGTAGGACATCTCCATCAAAAGGGAATGAGAAAAAGTCAAATATCCAACGTGTAGTCCCCAAGTGTAGCACTCCCATAACAATAATCCTCAAAACATGCAATGAGGCCCTAGAACTAAGGTTTGAAACCTCCTATCTCTCCTCCAATGTGGGATGTGTAGCTCTCCAAGGTGAGACTTCCTCATCAAACATAGATATAAGTGAAATAAGGCTCCATGAAAGTTAGACGTCCTCAACAATAAGTATAAAAATAACCATAAGAAACATCCACAAGAGAAAGTCCTCCTTCATCCATGGCATATAAATATAAAACCTCATCCTGAGGTGTGTAGTGTAACTTCCTATAAGAAATAAAAGGCATGTAGTGTAACTTCGAAAGGTGGAGCTCTCCATCAATGATCAAGAGTAATGCAATTAACAATCCCTCAAGAGTGGAGACCCTCAACAATAAGCATAGACATAAGTGTAAGAAACCTCCTCATGTGGGTGTGTGGAATCTCCAAGGTGAGACATACTCATCAATGGTATAGAAAAATGTGCAATGAAGAGTCTTCCATGGTGGAAATCATCTTCCATGAGGGTTTGAGACATGTCAAAACCCTAAATATGACAAGTGTGAGATTTCCAAAAAAGAAAACATATGACTAATGAGGAATGAAAGAGTGCAAAAATGGTGGCCGATGTCCTCCTCAAATCAAGTGTTAAGAAGGTGAATCTATGAAAAACTAGGCACCAAATCCATGAAGAAGACATGTGGAATGTTCTCAATTATCTACTAACTCTGTGAAGAAAGAGGGYGGCCTCACATCTAATAATAAAATAAGACCATCCCTCAACATGTGGTGAGTGCTAGATCCAAGGAAGAATGAGTCAAATAAGGCATGTATCATAATCAACTAATATGCCAATAAATGGTACATCCTCAAAGAACTCAAAGAACTCAAAGAACTACATGACAAATGTGAAATCATCCCACAAGGCTAGGGCGCTCCATGGTAGGTGTTGACCCAAAATATGGCCGAACTAATTTTCAAAAGCTTGCAAAGAGTTGCAGAACTCTGAGCAAGAATTGTTACGTCACTTTGTCTAAATTATTTACTAAAATATGTAAGATAGACAAGAGTCCCACTAAGAGATGTCTTGTCTAATTGAAGGATTGTATGTATCATGTTTCTTTAAACAAAAATGTTTAGTTTTAATGCACATATGGTTTGGATTAAGTGATGGCATAAACTCAATTATATTTGCAATATTTATATGGGTTCCATTAAAAAATAACTGTGACATGAAGACCTATGATATATGTCAAAATACTTCATGACAACAAGCAACTATGGTTCATATAGCATGGGTTTAAAGTTTATATTTTGGGTGATTTCATAAAATGGTTAGAAATAATATTTTTGGAAGGCTCACCACCATATATTATATTTTACATAGGAGGTTGGCTATACAACGTAAAATATCATATGGTTTGAAACATTATGAGCAGAGGACGATGGTTGCCATTCGACATTAATGGTATGATCAAATGACATTACTTCAAGTCTGTGCATGATTAACGAAGTCATTCTAGGGTATTGAAATTGGGATCGACGTGTTTACTTTTCACTTTTAAAAATATTAAAGAGCTATTGTGAGTTGAAAATGTGGCTTATTCTCAGGCTAAAGTTTTGGTGTGAAAATTATGTTAACAATTTGAGCTTTACAACTGTTTTGGAAACAAATTTAAGGGGACGAGATATTAGAGGGTCATCACGCACAACAAGGAGAGGCCATTAGCATTTTGGTAAAGTTATGTAAACACGTTATTGTTGTTGTGGAAGCATTTGGAGCATGCATAAATTGTATTAATGAACATCTAGTGAAAGTACTATTTATTTATGTTTGCTTCTAATTAATAGTTTGTTACATGTTTTGATGTTTATGGGATTATAAAGAATGAAATTGTTTATGCATATTTTTAGATGAGATTTTTTAACAGAGGTTTTTGGTGATCCTAAAGAGGATAAGGAAGGAGGCTAAATGTTATTTGCCAAGAAGGTAGGAACAAGAGGATTAGATTTTTTGCAAATTTGGATGCCAATTTTGATGAATTTAACCAATTGGCATAAATTGGGCATATTTTTTTGGGTGGATATCAAGCTTTACCTCAGCCTTTTACACTGGCTAATTCCCCTTTACAACCTCATCCAAGCATATCAGACATTGATTTTCATCCTCAACATGGTCTTGTCATTGATGGGTGGGAAGAAAATCCAAATAAACTTTTATATGGAATTGCAAACGGGCCCAATAGTCATAAAAAACAACTTGAACCGGTTATTTCTCATGTTGCTACTTTAGCCAATTAATTTGCTCAAAACCAACCATGCATTGAGATTAAATCTTCTTCATTGAAGCTGCCAGCAGATGAAAAGGGAAAGAAACCTCTGGATAAGTCCTCTAGTTTTGAGTCTTCAAATTTTTCTTTGTTCACTCCAAGGCAAGCACTAAGGAGTTACAAGGGGATAGTAGGAAAGAGATTTCACATGTTGATATTTTTTTTCCTAAAAAAAAAACGTAATTTTATTCATATAGAAGAAAATTACATTATGTAGATGCATGATCAAGTCATGAATATTGCACCTTTGTGAAGACCAAAAGGTGGATAGAAGCACAACTTGAGCCATAAATAGAGTTGTGATATAATTCTTCAAAACAAGAAAGTCCACGAGGCTCTCTTGCCAGGAAAAAAAATCCAACAATCTCTCCAGCCATATCATTCTTCTTTAGACATTACATAGAATATATACATAGTATAAAGGATAACACTGAGAGAGCCAAGAAAAAAATAAGATGTCCTTCTGTAGATCACTAGCATATATAAACAGTATAAAGCACACCAAAAGTCTAATTAGAAATTTGTCTTCACTGAAATCATGAATTTGTGGCCACTGTATTGTCAGTTTTGTAGGGGAGGGATCCCTTCAATGAAAGGCCTGTGATAGTATTCATAGAAAACCTGATTATTGATTTCCACAATATGCCACAGAACAAACTGTAGCTAAATGTCATCCTTTGATAAAGAATCTGCTTCAATGTTTCGCTCTTGATACATATGATTTACATAGAAGGAGTCATATGAGTTTAAATATATAAATGTTTCATCAAGAAGTGGATGCAATAATATATTTTGACACCTCTATGCCTTTCTGACCCAGTTCACAACATTCATGGAATCCCCAAAAAATTGTATAGACTTGATCCCTTTTTCCCCAACAAATAGAAGGAGAAGTTTTAATGACATCAATTCAGTGGGATTGTTTGATCTTGAGCCCAAACACATTTTTATCTTGAAAAGATGATGATCAGGGAGATAGAGTACCGCGCCTCCACCATAATGAAAGTTTTGTGAAGCTCCACCAAAAAAATCTCAGGGCCTTGAAAAGTCAATGCTTCTACTTGGACAATGCAGACAGTTGGGGTATCCTTTTACCTGCGGGAAATGGGACAGTGTCCCAAGACCCTGACTAGATAATATTTCAGGCACACTTGATTTTCCCTAGAAAATTGCTACATTCCTGGTGAGCCAAACCCCCCAACAAATATTTCACATGTTGATATGTTTTTGAAAATATGTCAATACCAATGCTTCATGTTTATTATTACTTTGATGATACATGTGATATTTTGACTTGATTTGACATTTTAAATTTTGACTTAAAAGTTATAGTACTTATGACATTTCTAGACCAAGTTATATATATATATATATATAAAGTTTACATATGGAGGGACAAAGTTATGATATTAATGCATTTTGATGTTTTCCATATATATTCTGGTCACGTTGTGTGCATGAATTTATATTGATTGTTTTGAAAAGATTAATGGAGTGACAAGTGGTACATAATTGATGTGGAGACATAATCCTTAAATAAGTTTAATGGGACCCCTGTCTATCTTGCTTAAAGTTACTAATATAATCCAAAAGTTACTTTATTAACGTAAAATTTCATTAATCTTATTTTCTCTTACATTTCCCGTAAATATTTATTAAATATAAAAAAGTGGTTGAAACTAAGTAACTATTGGAAAAGAGTATAAAAGGAGAAGATAGATCAATGAGAGGGGTGGGGGTGGGGTGGGATACATTCGAAGAGGCATTTATTTAAAAGTGGTAAAGAAAGGTAAAGTGAGATTGATTTTGATCTTCTTCCTTAAGATTACAAGTGTGGGTATCACATTATTTGAGGTGGTCCAAGTCAGATTATAGAATCTCTTTTCTTTCTCATGGACTTGATTTCTTTTGTACGATTCTATTAAAATTTAAAGGTTCTAAATAATTCTTTGATCCAAGTTTTTGTAGAAAATTGAAAAAACTATCTTTTCATAACTAATATATGGTTAATCAATAAAGATCATTTCATTGCTTTCTTGGATGAGTTCTTTCACTATTTAAATGAATTATTTTAGTTTCTTTTACATTTAATTTTGTTATGTTTATCATCTATTATTGTTGTAAGTTTATTTTATTTTTCATTTATTCTTTAAGTGGTTTGCACATATCTTGTTTATTTTAATTTTGTAACGTGTTTTAGTGTTATTTTCATTATTTCATTTCATTTTGTACTTACTTATGCTATATTGAATTTTTATTTGAAGAAAACTAAAAATTTGGAAAACATAAATAAATTTTTTTAAATAAAGGTTTAAATGCCAATAATTCATGAACGTGAAGTCTTTATCATGTCCTTAAGGCTTAAAATTTAAGGTATCATTCTCGCTTAGCCTTACGAGGTTCAAAGTGTTATGGAAGAAATATTATAGTTTCTCTCTCAACAATAGGCTCCTATACCAAGTACTAATGCATAAAATATGTAGAAGAGGGGAGCACTCCACATGAGGGTGTAGTCTATACCATAACATACCATAATATGCGTAGGCCATCTGAAGCTTCATCAAATATTTAACATGCCTTTGTGATAAAAAATCACAAGTGCAGTGAAACGTTCACCAGTGTAGGTCTCATGTAAAATGAGGGTTAACAATTAACTCCAACTGGACATGTACTCTTCTTAGGAGTGCATTAGAACCTCAAAATTTGTTGCATGTACCCACCAGGAATGACCACGAAGAGATTAAGAAAAAACATGTGGTGGGATGGATCCATATCAGCATCCCTAAACACCACATCACAAGTCCATAATAATGTTCATACTATAAAATTATTTAAAATTTTGGCTTTACAAAATAAGGCATAAGCCACCAATTCCAAAGAGAACATGAAATGAAATCTAATGCTCACATGTTAAACTTATTCATCCTACTCTAATGCTCATAATAGAGATATTATTTATCCTTCCCTACCCTAACATAGGTCATTGAACATGCTAGGTGAAATAAAAAAATCCACTGCAATCACATAAGCATCTCATCAATGCCATGAAATCTTCCCCTGTGTTTGGTCACCAACCAAAACAAGAATACATCAAATGCCAAGTAGACACATGCTAGAATATCCATAAGACAATGGATGAAATCTGAGATGTTCTCATGAAGATGGCCAAATACACCAAAAGCATGCCAAGAATAGCATACACCATCACAAGACTCCTCTATTCAAGCTTGAATATGACTAATGTAAACGTCATCATATGGAAACCCATCAAAATATGCAATATCACCTCTGCTACCTTCAATAATTTTGGGCTTAGACGAATCCAATGCAAACCCTTCTAACAAACATATAGATGAAGTATGAGAGAAAAAAATAAATCTTTTTTTTTAAGCTCCCAATCTAGGGCTTATTGCCCACTTCTATATGGCTGGAAATTTTTGCAACAAACAATAAACTAAAAGCCCCATTTGTCCCATACAAATCTTAGCCCTAAAATAACATATTCTAGCATACTTTTGTTGGACAAATTGAGAAGAGGATGAAGAGAGAGAGGCTATAAATTTCTATTATAAAACACTTGCTACCCCGTGTAACCTACAACCCCGAAATAATGCTCTAATGTTGATTTTATACATGCAAATTCACCAAAATATGAACATAAGGGTGGATGGAAAACTTCTATATGTTTACCATCATAAAACTGCTCCAAATGCTGGAAAATTCTGCATTATACCCAATAAGTCATGGCTGGAAATTAACATGAGAATGATGCAATAAATTTACCCAACATGAATAGAGACGATGGCTTGGAGGTAAGTAGCTTTTGGCACCCATTAATCAACCAATTAAGGGAACACCATGGGACAAATCAGGTATGACACCGACCTTTTCCTTTTCTTTCCCTGCTTGTTTTGGTTTAAATTGAATAGGTTTAGGGGTCTATCTAGTCTTACTACTACTATAAAAATTCTTATTTAAAACTTGTCACTATACACTTTATTAATTAAAACCCTAATCCTTTTACAAACCCTAATACCCTCACTAGATATTATTACCCTACAAACTTATATTAAAACACTATCAATTATATTAGCTAGATACAACTAATCCTTTTACAAACCCTAATACCCTCACTAGATATTATTACCCTACAAACTTATATTAAAACACTATCAATTCTATTAACTAGATACAACTAAAACATGAGTGCTTTAAAAAAAATAAAAAAAAATCTAAATGAGTAAGGAAACCTAGAATTCACTACTAACTTTAAAATTCTAATTTAAAACTTGTCACTATACACTTAATTAAAACCCTAATCCTTTTACAAACCCTAATACCCTCACTAGATATTATTACCCTACAAACTTATATTAAAACACTATCAATTCTATTAACTAGATATAACTAAAACTGAGTGCTTAAACTAAAATACAAATCTAAATGAGTAATTCTCAATATTAATACACATATGTTATCATATGTTATTAATATCCTAAATCACATATAACTCCACTACATTTACACTAACACTACTAAATAATTAATTAAAAGTAAAACCTAATTACCTAAACCCTAAAACAAATAAATAATTAAAAGCAACCCACTACTTATATACCAACACTATTAAATAACTAATTAAGAGTAAAACCTAACAAATTACCTAAAACCCTAAACAAATAATGTAAAGCCTCGTATAACCTAGTTTTCATACTTATACATACTAACTATTATTTACAAAACCCTAGATTTAAGTCTCATTAATTAATATTAAGTCTCATTTATTAAATTATATTCCGAAATTAAGACAACTGACTTAATTAAATAACTTTTAAATTGTCTTGCATTTAAAGTATTAATTGACGATGATCAACTAGCTCTAACTCGACGATTAGTCTTGATGATGAATCCTGATTCGAATTTGAAACGTTGACAATGAAATGACACCAACTGTGGATTATTTTGAACAACACATGCGAAACTCCTCACCACAGAAACTTAAAAACAACAAAAATATCCTCCTTGTGTTACCAAAATCTACATTAGTGTACATATATAGCTGGAAATGATCATGATTTTTTTTTTTAAATTTGACTCTATTGTAATACGTTGTTTGAGGGCTTCAAAATCTACACTTTCTTCACTAGAGGTATCATAAATGGAATCTCCTAAAAATTCCCAATAATCTCTTCTGAAACCATGATGAAATTTATGAAAATACACTTCCATAACAACATACCCTTATCTAGCCCTATCTTCATCAACTAGAGAATCAAATATATTCTCAAGTCTATTATTTTCTTCAATATCATCCCTCTCAACATCATAGTAAGAAAGAACATCAAATTAAATTTTTTGAGAAGGTCCAAAATTTACGAAACCCTCATCTTCTTGAAGAGGAGAGATATATACATGTTTCTCCCACCAATAAGGTCTTCATCATGTGCTTGATCTTCAATGGAAACATGCTTCATCAATGTGTTCTTCAAGTGTTTGATCTTTCGTGGAATCATGAAAACATTCTTTCTCAATGTTTTCTTCTTTTAGAGGTGAAACAAGATCTTTAATTGCCTCATCATCCTTGTCTTCTTCTAAAATTGAAATCTCATACAAACATGGTCCATAGTATAAAGAAGCTTGATGGTAATATTCATAACATTCCTTTTCAAAAAAATATTGGCCAAGCATACCATACTTTTCTTTAAAATATTTAAAAAATGATATGAAATACTTGTGGTCATTCTCTATTTGAATCAATACAATATATTTATCTTTATGGAAAACCATATTTATCTACTTCAATTCTTCAAAATGAGAGATCAAATCTAAAAAATGCATTCATACCTCATACCAATACCAAAGGATGTGGAGTCGTCAAGATGAACCTTCAATTTTCCTTCAAGATGTTGCATGTGCTCACCTCTACACACAACAAATCCTTCAAAATATGCAAGGAACAAGGGTTTTGCCACTTCATGGAATCACCATGTGAGAAATGAATCTTGAATACAACATTATCAGAAAATTTCATGAATCATAGTCTTCAAAATTTATGGGAAAATTAACTTTATCCCTAGCAACGACACCAAAGTGGTACCTCCCCAACTCACACTTAATGATAAAATCCCTAATCCACAAGGTGAAATATGAGGGGGAACTATTAGGATAGTCACCTAAGTAACCTATCCTCTCACTTTTGGTTAGCTCTTCACCAACTCAAAGGGGGTATCCCTAGATATTAGGATTACGAAAGCTATAATCAATGAAGCTTAAAGGTGATGTGAAGAGATAGCTTTAGAAAAACAATGTCTTTTTGTAATTTCAATGGTAAGAGAATGATGGAGGGATTAAGAGGTTAGTGCCAATCCAACAAGGGTAAATGAAATCAAGAGTTGATCCAAGAGGGAAACCTTAATAAATGGTTAAGACTACAAGGGATACAATATACATTCTAACATAGTTACCGAATAAGTGAGAACTGTGACCTCAAAATGAAAACTTCGACCCCCAAAACCCATATTGTTTGGTCAAAACATCAAAATCAACCCCCATTTCAAAAAGAGACACTACCGGTAGCACCCTTTTTGTGGGGGGTGGTTAAAATTGTGACTTGTTTGAAATCACGGCCTTGACAACTAATACCATTGCGGAAAATTGGCCCTTGAATTCATAAATGATGCTTCTAGTAGCACCAATTTTATTTTTGGAGTTAAAATTATTACTTAATTGAAATTGTGCCCTTCACAATTGGTACCATCGCATATAAAAAAAGTTAAAATCAACTCTTAAATCACAAACTTAAAAAATTGTTTACTAATTAATGTTTTTGCTAATTTTACATTAAAAAATGAAAAAAAATAAAATTGTAAACAAGTTAAAACACACACACACAAAAAAAAAAACACTTTATTTAATTTTATTTTGCATAACACATTAATAAAAAAAAACTTAAAAAAATAAAGAAAGAAAGAAAAACACCTACTAAATAAAATAAAATAAACCAAATTAAAAAGAACCATTAAACATAAATCAAAAATAAAAAAGGTGGTGGTGGAAAGTGATGTTTGGAATTGTCGCTCCCCTCGTGCTCACCCATTCCCCTTCTCTCCCTCCCCTTCCTAGCCTTCTGTCACCTGTAGGTTGCACAACAAGCAACGGGTTGCAAACCCACCTCTAGTGGGGCAGTCTACAGG